>VMDO01015197.1:0-22500 GCA_007922755.1 Pedetes capensis | reverse complement strand
AGGTGGTCTCCCATCCAGGTACTAAACAGTCCCGACCCTGCTTAGCTTCGGAGACCTGACAGGATCGGATGCCACAGGGCTATGGCTGCAGGCATATGACACATACAGTATATAATATATATGATATATACATATGCCAAAAATATATACACATTTTAAGAGATATTATCTATGCATTACTTTTTGAAGTTGAATTCAATTATGATGATAACCACTTTGAGCACTTCTTGTAATTGCAGTTGTCAAACCTCTGCTTTATTCATCTTTTGTTATTGGTATATATGTGTATATTTGTTGTTGTTGTTGTTAGGTGCCGTCGAGTCGGTATCCGACTCATAGCGACCCTCTGTACAACAGGGGAAACACTATTGTCAGTGCTTCTCTGCTGTTCATAGGGTTTTCAATGGCAGATTGATCTTTGGGAGGGGGTTGCCAGGTCCTTCTCCCAAGCCTACAACTTCTGGTGTTCCCAGGCGGTCTCCCATCCAGGTACTAACCAGGCCCGACCCTGCTTAGCTTCCAAGATCTGATGGGATCGGATGCCACAGGGCTACCGCTGCAGGCATATGTGTATATATACATATGTTAATTATGAAAATTGTAAAATATGTATATATATCCCTATATATGTGTGTGTATGTATATATATACATATTCCAGATTCAGAACTTTCCAAATACTATTACTTAATTATTATTCTCAACATTATTGGTCATGATTTCTTAATAAGCATACTTAATTTGGTATTCTAGAGAATATATATATATGTATATATATGTATATATATGTGTATATATATATACATAAAGCTGTTTTATCACACATATTCTATTATTTTACAGACAACTTTCATTTTACAAATCTTTGTTATTACCAGTTCATAGAGATTCCTTCATTGCTTGATTTTACAAATTCACTAATAAACATATTTTGTCAGTTTAGAATTGTTGAGTAACAAACTACAAGTGATTAAATTCAGTGGGTGAAATCAATATATATTTATTATTTCTGCTTCTGATGACCTAGATTCTAAATATAAACTAGGTTGATACTTTCTTTCTGGGTTTCTGAGTTGTAATTAAGCCATCACCCAGGGCTTGGAGTATATCTGCGCCCTGACTAGAGAAGGATCAGCCTTCAATCTTAGAAACTTGTTGGTAGGATTTAGCGCTGACAATACCCTGAACTTAGTTTCTCACTTTGTTGACCATCACCCAGTGCTTGCTCTGAATTTCCCAGCTGACTGTTGGGCAACTGGCAACTCTCAATTCCTTCCTGCATGGACTTATCCTCCATGAGCATTTGTATTTTCAAAGCATGCAAAATGAAAAGACAATGGATGAATCTACTAGAAATATAGAGAATATGGTGCTATGAAATGCCCTAATAAAAGGAATTGCTATTGGTTCTGTTGGTTCACATCAGTGATCCCACCTATATTCAGAGACAATAATACAAGAGAGTGGATCCATGTCTGGGGATGATTCAAGGGATGGACATCTTATTAAGGTTTGTCTGCCATGCACACTTGTAGGCATTCATATATTCTTTAATAAAAATTATTGTTGAATGAACACACCTGAGTGTGAGTAATTTAAAAACAAATATATTTAAAATGTTTTGTGATTTTTTGATAATTTATTTGAAATTGGATGACTAATATGTGCCACTGTGAAGCAACAGTGTTTGAATATAGTTTACTTAGGGCCCTGTGGCATCTGATCCTGTCAGATCTTGGAAGCTAGGCAGGGTCGGGCCTGGTTAGTACTTGGATGGGAGACCACTGGGAACACCAGGTGCTGGAGGCTTGGGAGAAGGACCTGGCAACCCATCCCCCAAAATCCATCTGCTATTGAAAACCCTATGAAGAGCAGAGAAGCTCTGACAAAGTGATTTGCCTGTTGTACATAGGGTCACTATGAGTCGGATACTGACTCGACAGCACCTACCAACAACAACAGGGAAAAAATGTGGTAGAAGGACCATAGGCCTTTCATAGTTTTGTGATAATGCATTGAGTTTACATAATTCAGAGATAATAAGTCAGGTTAACTTAGTGGAAGCATGAAGATTGTTTGGATATAAATTTATCACAGGAAGCATCCTGTGTAAAAAGAATATATTACATGTAATTTATCCACAACTTCCCCCCACTTTATGACACATCAAAGCCTTTTTTTGTTTTTTAGGTTATCACACTATTTTTAAATTTATTTTCAGTTCAGGACATCTGCTATGCCACTGAGTTGTATTGACTACAATATAAAATTCTCAGTCTGAGCTATCTAGGTGATTGTGTGAAGTCAGAAGAGCATTAATAGAATATGAGGCATAGCTAACTATCCCTCTTAATATTTTTGTGGAAAGCTCTGGATAGCATGCTGTTTGACCTTCTTAAGTGAGCAGCTTGCTTTCTACACCCACAACTGATGTACATACATGATCACTTGGCTGTCAATCCTGGTAACCATCTGTTACAATGGCAACATGCCTGCTCTCAAAATGGTGTTCCAGTTTAGAATGCAGGTGCCAACTACATAGATTGGCAGCCCAACACTCTGCAAATGTGTTCTCTTGTTCTGCAAGAAATGATGCCACGTTAACACCCACATGGCTTCTTACTGACACACCACCTGTTCGTTATTTTTAGGCCAAAAATATACATGAAAGGCCAATAGTGAGCAGTTGAAGAAACAACACAGGGAGCCAATGGGACATTTCAAAGTACAACAGGCTGTCCTGTTTTTAAAAAGTGATTATATGGACTGAAAAACCCAAACTGAGTTTGGAAAAGTGTGGCACCCAAAAAGCATTTTAAAGAAAAATTATTCCCATGGAATAAGGTATTCAACATAACATTATCTTAAATAGTTGATATTTTAGTATCTTCATTTTGTCCCATTGACAGAGAAGAGCCAATTTCTCCATTCTGCAAAAGTAATTCCTGGAATGATGGAAATTCTTTCCCTTGTCTGTGTATGGATGTGTGTGTAAATGTGTGCACACATTTATTTGCTACAGAATTTTGTAGATGTGAGAAAAGAGGAAAAAAACCAAAGCTACTGCATTGTATGAAGTGTGATAAAAAGACATAGTGAACGTTTAAATGAGAAAATATTACAGTAAAAGATACATTAACATTATCTCTCCTCAAAATTCTCTCCCTGGCTTTGAGCACATTTATCCCATCTTCCTTCCACTTTCTGAAGCAGTCCTGGAAGTCTTCTTTCATGAGTGCCTTTAGTTCTATTGTCATGGTTGCCTCATTTACCTGAATGAAATCAAAACATTTACCTTCCATGGTTATTCTGACTTTGAGGAAGAGACAGAAATTATATGGTGCCAGATCTGGTGAATAAGGTAGATGAGGGCAGAGCATAATGTTATTATTGGACAGAAATTGCCATACCAGAAACAATGCGTGACATAGAGTATTGTCATGTTGGGGCATGAAACTAATGACATGGAGGAGGACTTCCTAGCTGTTTCAGAAAGTGACAAGAACGATGGGATAAATGTGTTTGAAGCCAGGAGGAGTATTTTTTGGGGGGATTAATGGCAATGTGTCTTCTACTATAATATATTTTTCTTACTTGAACATTCACCATATTTTTTAGTAGTACCTCATTTTCAATGATTTTATCATTAGCAGTATACAGCTAAAATTATTCTCAGTAAGGTCATCAATAACATTCTATGTGATATTTAATGCTAAAATAATAAAGGCCTTCCATGATTTAAAGTCAATTTAAAGTCAGAGTGCTGTGCTGTGGGAGCTTGTGTGTGGCAGCAATGGTGGATGTTCTTTTTTTTCAAACGCTAAAATCTCAGGTTTAAGGTTGTCACATTCCCGTAGCTTCCCATATGAAAGAAAAGTCAATTCCCCAATTTTTGTCTTTATTTATCCCTCATAGGTAGTTCATAAGTTCTAAGTAAGTATGTGTACTTATGAATATTATATTCATGTGGATGATGATTGTTCTGGAAGAAGGCTGGTGTCCTTGAAAAAGCAGTTAATGCTTTTGGAGGAGCAGGTTTGGCGAAAGCCACTTCATGGAATCCACTTGTCTTCCTTCTCCTGTGCCTAGCTCATACTTATTTGTCAATTCCCAAATTTCTATTCTTCCATTCAAAAATGGAATTTGGTTATTTGCTTTGATTCTGGTATCCTTTGTGGTTCATCCGAAGGATCTATTACATCAGGTGTCCTGTGAGAGTTACTCCATTTAAAATGCCCATCCACAGCACGTTAGGGGCTCAGTGAACAATTTTTGAATAAACCTAATGTGCGTTTACTCTAAACTCAGTTCTGGTTCCTAGATAGAGTAGTAATAGGAAAATATTAAGCCATGTAAATGGGGCTGGGATTTAGCTCAGTTGGTAGAGCGCTGTTCTGCAGTCTCTGAGGTCCTGAGTTCGATTCCCAGCACCACAAAATGGGAGAAGGACGTGGCAACCCACTCCCAAGGCAATCCCGAAATAGTCAGCCATTGAAAACCCTATGAGGGTCACTATGAGTTGGATACCAACTCGATGGCACCTAACAACAACAAGCCATGTAAGAAGAAAATGCTATATTATTGTAAAATAATATAAATTTAATTTATATATAAAATATATATAAGTAAATATATATTATATATAAATTATAAATATAATTTAAAATCTCTATCTCTACCATTTCAGTATTGTTTACTTGATATTTAGTAGCCTAAATTATTTAACCTATTCTCCCTTATGCACTGTGACATTCATAATTTCCTTTTCATTTACATCTTCAGTTTTGAAATATTTAGAAATATTTTGCTTTCAAGATGTCCCCTGATTTTGAAAAATAAATACATTTAAGACATCCTGCCAGGCATAGTGGTGCATGCTTGTAATCCCAGTAGCTCGGGAGGTAGAGGCAAGAGGATCACACATTTGAGACCAGAGGCAGTCTGTGTAATTTACAGAGACTCTGTCTCAAAAAGTAAAAAAAAAAAAAAAAAAAAAAAAAAAAAAAAAAAAAAAAAAAAAAAAAAAAAAAAAAAAAAAAGGGCGGGAGACAACACCTCAGTGGTCCAGCACTTGCAAAACATGCAAGTGTGAGGTTGTGGGTTCAACCCCCAGTACTAGGGAAAAAAAAAAAAGAAAGAAAAAACAAAAATCACTTCACAAAAAAATTCTTTAAAAAATGGCTGTTCCTCTAGTAAACCAGAGAGATAACTGGTGATATTTTATTACTTATTTAAAAGTGTAATTTGGTAATGAAATAGTTATTTGATACATATTTAACCAGGTAAACAAAAGGCATGTATTCTCAGATCCCTTCAAAATAAAATTGGGGTTCTGCTCAGGTAGAGTGCTGCTCTTCACTCTCTGAGGATGCAGGTTTGAACCCCAGCATGACAAAAATGGGAGAAGGATGTGGCAATTCACTGCCAAAGTAATCCCCAAACAATCAGCCATTGAAAACCCTATTAGGGTCACTATGATGGGGACTTGACTCAACAGCACCTAACAACAACAATTTAAAATATGTTACTTTTTTTCCAGTAATGGAGATTGAATCCAGGGCCTCATGGATGCCAGGCAAATGTTCTGTCAACCTCCAAGCAATCTTTTTTATTTTATTTAAAATAAACAGGATGTCACTATGTTGTTCAGACTGGTCTGGTAACTTTCTATGTCATCCTGACTGCCCCTGAACTTGCCATCTTCCTGCATCGGCCTCCAGAGTAGCTGAGATTACAGACATGCACCACTGCACTCTGTAAAATATGCAACTTTTTCATGAAAATAAATTAGTGACTGTTCTCATAACATCACTGAAGAAGGGTTTCACCTGGATCTTTACCAGACAACAAGTCTGCGATGATGGAGCTGGTGCAAGTAGAAAACACAGGTCCAGAAGGCTGGTGGCAGCAAAACCTTGCCGGCTGCAGCAAATTCTCCCTGGTGGCAGCAGATGCCTTGGTTCATTTGCGGTCACATATAAAACATTTTATACCCTACACATAAGTTATAGTAGAGAGTATAGACAAAGTTTAATAAAAACAGTTCACCTTTAAGGTATAATGACAAGAAAAAGTTTAGAAAGACCTGCAAAGACACTTGGACAAACCTTGGTTCTACAGGTAATGATATAGATATTTCTATTTCGTAGGGGAAGGTAAATCCAAAGGAAAGAAAAGAAACAAATATACCTTAGATGTTGTCATTAGGTGCCATAGAATTGGTCTGACTCGTAGCAACCCTATGTACAACAGATGAAACCCTTCACTACCCTGTGCCATGCCCAGCAATATATGCAGTGATTCTCTACTATTCATGAAGTTTTCAATGGCTGATTGTTTTTTGGGAGTGGGCTGCCAAATTGTTCTCCCAAGCCTATAGCATCTGGTATTCCTAGGTGATCTCCCATCTGAGTACTAACCCTGCTCAGCTTTCCAGATCTGAAGGGATCAGATGCCACAGTGGTATGGATGCAGGCTTACTTTAGATAGACAGAGAAAACAGAAAACAGCAGGCTGTAGAGAAAGGGTGATTCATATGGAGCCATCTCAGAGAAGAGGAGAAGCAAACTCTGCCCTGGGAGAACAGGAGAGAAAGGACAGAGAAGAATGAGGACAGGGAGGGAATAGGTTTCTTCTAGTTTTACTCAAAGTAAGGCAGGCCCAGAGTTAATTCAGCCATGGGCAACCAGTATGAGCTGAACTTTGAAGCAGGAACTCAAGCTCCACCTGGAAAACCCTTTGATGTAGATGAAGTTCCATGAAGGGTCTTTGTTTATAAATGACCCAAAGGAGTTTTGGCATATTACAAAAGGATGGAAAAATAGACAGATATTATGAAAAGGTCTGTCTTTGTTTACACTCAGGCAGCTATTGTCTTAGATTAGGATGTGAGATACATTCAAACAGTGTCTTTCCAGTGCTCTTACAAAAATGTCTGGCACATGACTTCATCCATTAAGACTGAACACAGAAAGTCATTTTCAGTTCCCCTTTCCTCCATATTGCCTTTCAATATCTTCCACTACTGGGGATCAAAGCGAGGGCATTGCATATGCTAGGCAAGCACTCTACCACTGAACTACACCTCTATCCTGCCTGCTAATACCTAAGTTAACCTAACAGATCATAACTAGTTTCAAATACAGCTAAACATTTGTTGGTTGTTAGGTGCCATCGAGTCGGTATCCGACTCATAGCGACCCTCATGGGGTTTTTAATGGATGACTGTTTGGGGATTGTCTTGGGAGTGGATTGCCAGGCCCTTCTCCCACTTTTGCGGTGCTGGGAATTGAACTCGGGACCTCAGAGACTGCAGCGCAGCGCTCTACCCACTGAGCTAAATCCCAGCCCCACAGTTAAACATAGTAGAACTAAAATGTAGCTGATTAAAGATAGAAAAAAAATTGTCTTTATTTGAAATGTAAGTTTAGTAAAAGAAGAAATTTCCTTAAAAATATAAAATAGATACCAGTAATGGTCACATATACTTATAAACCCAGAACCCATGAGATTGAGGCAGGAGGATTGCAAGTTCTAGGCCAACCTGGGCTACATAGTCTCAAATATATAAATAAAAATATTGTAAAATATTTACAACATAGCTTTATTGCATCTCTCACCTACCCAAGTTAATATACAAAGACATCATTGCTTTGATTTTTTCATCATATTTATAAATTTTTGGTGCAATCAGAGTAACTAAAATGATAAAGACCTGAGCAAGGAGGTAGAGGAATTAGCTATTGAGATTGAATGATTCTAAGCAGCCAAGGAATTTCAGCCAACCTACTTAAACACTTGAGGTCTTAATATCTTCATCTGTAAAAGAGATTGATGATGACACTAATGGTTACTGACACAATGGATAGTTAAAATATTTATTAGGTGAAAATCTAAGCCAGGCATGGTGGCGCATGCCTGTAGTCCCAGCAACTCAGGAGGCAGATGCAGGAGGATCGGAAGTTTGAGATCAGAGGCAGTCTGCATAATTTCGTGAGACCCTGTCTCAGAAAGTAAAATAAACAAACAAACAAACAAACAAATAAATAAATAAATAAATGGCTGGGATGCAGCTCAGTGGTACAGCACTTGCAAAGCATGTAAGTGCGAGGCCCTGGGTTCAACTCCCAGTAACACACACACACACACACAAAACAAAAAAAGAAAAGAAAAAGAAAATCTGAAACCACAAATCCAATGAGCTAAACAATGTTAAGACAGATAAAGCTAATCTATACTGATAGGAAATAGAGCAATGTTTGCCTATAGCGGGTATGAATGAGAAATTGCCTGTAAATGGAGCACAGAGGAATTTTTGAGTCTAGAAAAATATTCTGAAAAATCATAGGGTTAATATTCATACATGTAAATGCATTTATTAAATTTATTGAATTGATCACTTAAATATATCTTATTATATATATACATATATACATACATATATACATATATATAAATATATTATTCCCCAACAAAATTCATTTAAAATTCATTTGTATTTAAATAAGTAATAATGTGAAGTATTCAAATTTATACATCATGGATTTCATTAACATGCCTCCTTCATAGCTAAAGCTTGGTGATTGAGGTGATTTAGTATTTTTCTACCTTATAATACTCAAAATTTATAATAATTGTAAATGATTGAAGCCATTGCCTTATAAATCAAAATCCTCCTTTTCTCAATTCACGTGCTAAGCAAGTTCAGAGGAATTAAGTTAGTTTATTGCCCAGAATGTCTGCACCTGTACCACTGTGGCATCTGATCCCATCAGATCTCAGAAACTAAACAGGGTAGAGCCTGGTTAGTACTTGGATGGGAGACCGCCAATACTAGGTGCTAAAGGAGAAGGACTCCACAGCCCACTCCTAAAAAACAATCAACCATTGAAAACCCTATGAACAGCAGAGAAGCACTGACAATAGTGTTTCTGCTGTTGTACAGAGGGTTGCTATGAGTCGGATACCGACTCGACGGCACCTAACAACAACAACAACGTTGTACATAGAGTAGCTATGAGTTGGACACCGACTCAATGGCATCTAACAACAACAAACAATTGCCCCAAATAGATTTTTTTCTCTTTGATTAAGCACTCTCTCAAAATTACATAGTTCTTCTGTACAATAAAATTTCTTAACAATGATATTATTCTTTAAAATATTTAGCATTAGGCTATATAATATAGAATTATAAATACATATGTAAAAGTTGATATAAAAATATATTGGTAATTTAAAGTTGGCCTTTTAGGAATATTGTGTACTGATTAAATAAGTCAGATAAAATTGCCCCAAAATTTACTTTCCTCAAACCTGTGTCTAAGTTGAGTGGTTCCGCACAACCGTGAAATTCCAGCAACTTAATAGGCCTACCCTGTAGAATTGCAAGTTCAAGGCCAGAGAAAAACAACAGTCTAGGGATGTAGCTCAGCAGTTGAGCACTTGCCTAGAACTCTCAAAGCAAAAAGTGTATGTGTTCAAGAGCAATATCTAAGTTTTATTTATATCAACAAATTTGATATAAGTAAGCAATTGTTCATATTGAATTTCTTTAAATTCTGAAATAGGTACTTCTTGCCTAGGATTCCATCCACTGTTGGCAGTCTTACATCATTTGACTAGTGGCTTATGTGTAGCACTGTTTCTGACTCAAAGTATAAATAGGACTATTTCCCATGCTATTTTTTCAGAACACACCTTTGTGTGAAACGATGATTTTTCCTTCCGTATTACAGTACATTATGATGACATGTTTATCAAAGTGCCCAGGCACAACAGTGACTGTTTCTGTAAAAAATACATACATATATTAACTTGCCAAGGTCACACAGCAAGTTTGTGACAGAAGCAGGATTAAAACTCTCAGAGTTCCTGACCAGTTATAGCAATTCCATTATAACATTCTTGTAAAGCCATAGCCTGGACCTGTAGATAATTTATATTTGAGTTCTCTGACTTAGAATAAATGTCACCTAGGTTTACTTTGAACCTGGAAAAGAAACAGTATGTTATAAATTTAAAATCTCAATTTGATGTTTTTAAAATAATTAAAATCTGCTAAAGCATGGAATTATTAACTAAAGTTAACTGTAGAAATTCTAACAAAGTTTATAGTGTGTCATATGATAATTTATAGTTTTTCTTATATATAAGATAGGATGATATATGAAGAAAACACTTATTTTAAGATATCATATAATCAAACTGTAATGCAGATATACTGCCCAAATATGAAAAAAGAAAAGAATGTGTATTTGTCAGCTATTGAGACATATACCTCACATATAGGCAGGAGTAATTTAGCTTAATAATGAAATAACCTATATCAGAAACATAGACTGTATTCAATAGGCAGTAGAAGTTTCAAGTATAAAGTTCAGCTAATTGAATATTTTTGGTAGTATTAAGAGGGAACTATCAAAGCTAATTTTTAGGACTATAGAAAAAACAAGAGGAATACTGTTGCAATTTTCCTAGTGATAAATGGTAAAAGTACGTACAGAGCTGAAACAGGAGCAATAAGAAGCTCAGATTTAGGTATGATATTTCAGACACAGAATAAGATGTGCTATACTTGACAAAATAAGAAGGTTTAAGGGAATAAATGAAGATGTAATGATATCAAAGATTTTGACTTAAGCACAATGAAAAATGATGGGATAATGAGTCAAGTTGATATCTTATTGGAAAATAAAATGTGTCAAGAAATCAAAGAATAATTTTGCTTAGAGAAATAAAAATGTTTAGTTTCAGCATAATGAATTATAATCTGTTGTTGTTGGGTGCCATTGAGTTGGGTTCAACTCAATGGCAGGATGTTTTGGGATTATTTCAATAGTAGGCTCCCAGGTCCTTCTCCTTTTTTTTTTTTGTTTTTTTTTTTTTTTTAATGGTACTGGGGGTTGAACCTAGCGCTTTGCACTTGAATACTCTGCAAGTGCTGGACCACTGAGCTGCACCCTAGCCTTTTTTTTTTTTTTTTAACTTTTTGAGACAGGGTCTCGCTGAATTACGCAGACTGCCTCTAGTCTCAAAGTTGAAATCCTTCTGCCTCCACCTCCCTAGCCACTGGAGTTACAGGCATGTGCCACCGCGCCTGGCTCCTTCTCCCATTTTTGTGGTGCGGAAGATCAAACCCAGGGCCTCACAAAGCCCAGAGCAACACTCTACCAAGTGAGCAAAACCCCAGCCCAAATTATAATCTGGAAGGGTATTATTCTGATTTTTGAGAGGCAATTTGAGAGACAAATTTAAGGCTTAGAATAAATTCTGGAACTGGAGGAGGAGTTATCTATATAGAGTTTATTTTCTTTAATTAAATGTATGGCAGTAGTTGATTTATGTAAGGAGGGGAAGTGTTCATGGAAAAAGCTAGGAATCAACCTGGTTACTATAGAAATTCTGCATGGCTGGAATTGTAGCTAGAAGCCAATATACTGGGAAACAGCAAATAATCAAGTTAACACCTGAATTCATGCAAGTCAAATAGTATTTGGACTCACTATATTTGGTCAGTAATGACGGAAACCATAAGGTACAATACCTGTTAGACACCCATATAGGAAGTTAATCTTCTTTGTTGGTTAAACAATGAGGAGGAGAGGGGAAAGGAGATGGGAAAGCAGAGAATGGGGAGAAAGAGAGAGTTAGAATAACACTGGGGGGAAAATATAAGAAAATGAGACAGTCAGGGCAATCAGTGCATCTAGTGAATGGGTATTCTAGAAAAGACAATCTAGAAAATGTAAGAGAAAGTATACTATTAAATGATATAGGAACATTTTCAAAACTATATCTCTATTATATAATATCTAAAATAAAAATAGTATATTATAAAATATTGGTGCAGGGTACTCAAAATAATAAACCTCTAGAGATGGAAATTAGGTTCCAGATTAGTGGAGAGTGGAAAGGTAATGCAGGTTCATGCACATTTGAAAGTTAATCCAAAAAAGAAAAGAAAAGAAAAGAAAAAACGAAAAAGAAAAAAGATAGAAAATGAATCCAAGTAGTTAGCAAGGGAAAGTTCTTTTATAGTTTTGTGTAAATTCTGTATCTAGATCATGTTGTTTACATGAAGCAGTACATGGAATAAAATTGCATAGACCTACACACACACACACACACACACACACACACACACACACACACACACACAGGCATCCATGTAAAGTTAATTAATAAGTTTAAAACTATGAGATTTATAGCCCAGTTAATAGTAAAACACTGATGCCAATTTTCTGGTTTTGACATTGGGCTTTTATAAAGATGTCACCACTTGGGTGAAGGTTACATCAAATTCTTTTTAACTTTTGATGAGGCTGTTACCATTAGCAACTAAAAAAAATAAAAAATGGAGGAAATGAATTTCACTTCACTGAAAGAGTTCTCTCTGTTCAGACCTATGAATACATAAAAGACCACACAATAAGGAAATTATCCAGAAACTTGACATTAAGTATAAAGAAAAAATCTTCAATATGTCTGAATGACAAATATTTGATTAAAATAATTAACTCATAGGAAAGTTTCAAATTTCACAGCATCAAAATCAAATTACAATAGAGTGATATCTGCAAGATTTTCGGGGACAATAAATTCCAACATTAAAATTTACATCTAGCAAATTATCAAATAAATAGTCAAATACAATAAAATTACTTAGAAAAATTCACAATCACAGACTTTTTCATTTTTCTATTCAATCTTCGGCTGGGATTTAGCTCAGCTGGTAGAGCACCGCTCTAGAGTCTCTGAAGTCCCTGATTCAATTCCCAGCAAAAGTGGGTGAAGGACATGGCAATTCATTCCTGAGGCAATCCTCCATTGAAAACCCTATGAGGAGCCACGTGGGGTGGAACACGCCTGTAATCCCAGCAGCTCAGGAGGCAGAGGCAGGAGAATCACAAATACAAGACCAGAAGCAGTCTGCGTAATTTGGCAAGACCCTGTCTCAAAAAAGAAAAAAAAAAAATGGACTGGAGGTGCAGCTCAGTGGTCCAGCACTTGCAGAGCATGCAAGCGCCGAGTCCCTGGGTTCAACCCCTAGTACTGCAAAAAACAAACAAAAAAGAAAACCCTATGAGGATCACTATGAATTGGACACAACTCAATGGCACCTGACAACAACAACAATTCAATCTTAGAAGATAAATGAACAATGTCCTTTGCAACCTGAATAAGCACAAGAATTCCAGGAAAAAGTGAGCAGAAAAAAAGAATTTATGTGCAGAAGACATATTTTTCTTCTTTGTTAATTCTAAGTTTTTAGTACCATTATGTGCATTTATCATTTTAATAAAAATATTTTTAACTAATCTAGCCTCTTTAGTTATCAGTAATTAAATGTAAATTTTGATATTTTCAGAGTTATTTATATAGGGTATCTTAACCAGCAATGTTGTTGTTGTGAGATGCTATAATTTAGGTCCAACTCAGTGACCCTATGAACAATAGAAAAAAATGTTGCCTGACAGTGTGCCAGGCACAAGGTCTTTTTTATGTTTAAGCCCATTGTTGCAGCCACTGTGTTGATCCATATAGATGAAGGTCTTCCTTTTTTTTTTTTTTTACCTGCTACTCTCCCAAACATAGTGTCCTTCTCTAGGGACAGGGGACTCCTGGTAACATGTGCAGAATACATCTGATGCAGTCTAGTCATCCTTGCTTCCAAGGAGCACTCTGGTTGCACTTCTTCTAGGACAGATCTGATGGTTCTTTTTGCAGTCCATGGTATAATCAATATTCATTTCCAAGACTATAATTCAAAAGCATCAATTCTTCTCCCATCTCCCTTATTCAATATTCAGCTTTCACAACCGTATGATGTGACTAAAAGTACCGTGCAATAATAACTACCGAAAAGAAAAGAAAGAAAAAATAATGAATAGAATTGGCCACAATTTTTGAAAGATCCCAGAATTGTGTAAAAGTTGAATAATAGGCTCTTCGAAGCTGATGTGAGATAGTGTTAGCATGCCACTGTAGTACCCAAAATAATATAAATGATTATATTTGAGCCATCATAAAATAAATTACATTATTATCACTTAGTACAGTTCTGTATTCCATCTTTCCATAGTGATAGTTGACCTTCAAAAATACCTTGTTCCCCTTCATTAAGTATGATGATTTTTGGCATTTAGCTTAGTTGGTAGAGTGTTTACCCTGTGTACTCTGAGGCCCTGGGTTCAATCCCGAGTACTCTAAAAATGAGAGAATGACCTGGCAGCCCACTCTTGAAAAAATCAACCATTGAAAATCCCATGGATATCAGAGAAGAACTGACAGATATGGTGTCTCTTTCATTCTCTTCTACATAGGGTCACTAGGAGTTGGACTCAACAGCACCAGACGACAAGTATAACGGTTAATTTTATGTGTTAATTTGATTGAGCTAAGAAATGCTCAGATAGCTGATAAAACATTTGTTGGTATGTCTCTGAGGGTGTTTCAGGAAGAGATTAGCTTTGAAATGGTAGATTGAACAAAGATTCCCCTCACCAATGTGAGTGAATATTTCCCAGATATTGAAGGCCCCAACAGAATCAAGGGTGAAGGAAAGGCTAGTTTATTCCATTTAAATTGAGATATCATTTTCTGTCTTCCAGCATCTGTGCTCCTTGTTCTTTGTCCTTTGGACTGTGACTAGGAACTACAGCACTGACTTTGCTGGATTCAGGACTTTGTATCTGGATACAATTACATATGAGATTTCCAGATTTTTTTCAGTTTGTATAGGGCACTTAATTGTACGAATAAAGAATCTATGCATGGACTAGGAGACAGTTGTCCAAACAGAACAAGGAAACACTGCCTGGTTTCAAATAAGAAAAGATGTGCCAGGGCTGTATTCATGCATCATACAAATTCATTCTCTGTGCTGAGCAAATAATCCGAGAAGCTGGACTTTATGAAGAAGAACATGGCATCAGGATAGGAGGAAGACTCATTAACAACTTGCATTATGCAGATGATACAACTCTGCTTCCTGAAACTAAAGAGGATTTGAAGTATTTACTGACAAAGATCAAAGAACACAGTCTTCGGTATGGATTGTGCCTGAGCATCAAGAAAACTAAAATCCTTGCAGTGGGTCAATAAACAAATTCATGATAAATGGAGACAAATGAGTTTGTCCAACATTTTACTTTATGTGGTTGTATAATCAACAACTATGGAAGCAGCAGTCAAATCAAAAGACATGTTGTACTTGGAAAAGCTTTGGCAAAAGATCTCTATAAAGTGTTAAAAAGTAAAGATTTCACATTGAAGACAAAGGTGTGACTGACTCATGCTATGGATTTTCAGTGGCATAATTTGCTTATGGAAAGATGGACATTGGGGGAGACAGAATAAGAATTGTTGTTGTTGTTGTTAGGTGCCGTCAAGTCGGTGTCCGACTCATAGCGACCCTCATAGGGTTTTCAATAGCTGACTGTTTCAGGATTGCCTTGGGAGTGGATTGCCAGACCCTTCTCCCATTTTTGTGGTGCGGGGAATTGAACTCGGGACCTCAGAGACTACAGCGCAGCGCTTTACCAACTGAGCTAAATCCCAGCCCCAATAAGAATTGATACTTGTGAATTATGATGCTAGAGATGAATATTGAACATATCATGGACTGCCAAAAAAAAAATCAACAGATTTGTCCTAGAGGAAGGGCAACCAGTGTGTTCTTTGCAAGTAAGGATGGCTACACTGAATTTTATGTATTTTGGACATGTTATCAGGAGGAAGTAATCCCTGAAAAAGGACACCATTTTTGGGAGAGTGGCAGGTCAATGAAAAAAAGAAAGACCATCAACTGTATAGATTAACACAGTGGTGCAAAAATGGGCTTAAATGTAAAAAAAAAATCATGTACCTGGCATAGAATCGAGAACCTTTTCATACTGCTCTATGTAGTTTGGCTTGAGTTGAACCTGACTGGATGGCACCTAACAACAACAAAGGGCAAATCATAAGACTATTTAGCCTCCATGATTGTGTGGCCAATCTCACTGATATATTCTATCTCCAAATTTTGGAATTCCTGAGTTGTCAGAATTGTAAGAAACTAATGTTTATTGTTTGAAACACCAAGTGCAAGATACCCTTTGAAGACAATTAATTTAACTATCAGAATAACAACACATGATTTTAATGTTCTTTGAATTACATTTGGAATGTAACTAAAAGTACATTACTTTGTTAAAAATGTTTACTTTTCTTAAAAATCATTAACTCTGAACAAAGCAACATCAAAAGTTTGCAGTGATATGTACCTACACACACACACACACACACACACACACACACACACTAAAAACTGGAATACCAAGAGGAAAAAAATTATATTACTATTTTAAATTATTAACCTGTGAAAATATCTAGATATATTCTTGAATTCTTTGAAATATATCGAGTCCCACAGCCATACATACACCAATCTCAGTCATGTGGCCTCATTTGTAATTAAAAGGTTATAAGTAATTATCAATAATTTAATTTTCTTGAGTTAATATAAAATAGGACAAAATAATTATAACTTAAAACAAGAAAATCCAGCAACTTTTTGGAGTGTTCCATGGATGTAGAATTTATGAATTCATTCGTAGTTTAACATACTATCTATTTCAGATGCTTAGTGCAGAAAGATTGGAGGGAACCTTCAATCAGGTTGGAGGAGGTTGAAAAGAAAGAATAATAATAAATATAGCTCCTTTTCAAAGAACAAACTTATGAAGCTTCTAAGTAAAAATGACTTTCTTTAGAATAAATGTAGATATATCTCAGGTGCTTATTACAGTTTTTAATTCATGCCACTGATTTAAATTGAAATATTTGTCCAGAAAATATAATAATCTAACCTGAATTTTCTTATCCTTTCTGTAACACTAAATTCAACTGAAATGAAATGTCACATATAAATAGTTCATGTTTGTTGTGGGCCATTAATATATGGAATATTTTTAATCAGCAGTAATAAATTCAATACAGGATCATTAATTTTCTTCAAGTTTTTGTTCCATTTGTACAAGTATGAGTTTTCTGTTAATGTTGATTAAGTTTTATTGAAATCTCATAAGACAATGTATTCTTTTGGAAAGTGGTGATAATTTTCAACATTTTCTGAATTACTAGAGAATCAAACTTTATTTTTCCATCTATAATAGGCAATCCTCCACTAATAAAATTATTTACATACTTTATCTACTCAAACAAGAAAGAGGAAGGCCTGGGCACCAGAAACTAATATACTACTTCATGTGTATAAAATATCATCATCTAAAAGATACGTGAAATTTTATTTGATGAAGCCAGTATGATTGTAAGACATAAGAGAGCAAATGCTTTAACACCAGTAAAATATATTAGATTCTATGGAAGCACAGCCTGCAGCTGTACCACTGTGTCATCCAATCCCATTAGATCTCTAAAGCTAAGCAGGGTCAGGCCTGGTTATTACTTGGATAGGAGAACACTTGGGAACACCAGGTGCTACAGTTTTGGGAGAAGGACCCAGAAACCCACTCCCCAATATCAACCAGCCATTGAAAACTTATGAATGGCAGTGAAGCACTAATAGTACTGTTTCACCTGCTGTATATTGGGTCGCTGTGAGTTGGACACCAACTACATGGAATCTAACAACAATAAGAAGGAAGGATAGCCTATTGAACAGAAGGACCATTTATACAAAACTTTTAGAAACTTCCTCTTGTGTTAATATTCAGAGACTTTGATTTTCATCAAAATTCAAAAAAAAAATGTCTAGTCTGGGTCACTTCACTAACTTTCAGCTAAGTACTCTGATTCCTGTAGACTCATGAGGCCAAAAGTTGACATTAGATGGTAGATGATTTCCATAAAGAATATTTTTAATGAGAAGTTGCAGTGTGCATTTCTGATGTTTTTCTCCTTCAGATAATTATGCTGTTATTTTTTCCAGTTCATTGAGTATTTACATTTTTAAAAATAATTTTGAAATATTTTCTGTTTGGAAAATATTTATTAGTTTTTGAAAAATATTATCCATAAAAACAGCACACCCAAATCTTGTAAGTATCTTTGGCTAGCTTTATAATTCATGTTGATAAGGCAATCCCCTGCAATGTAAAATTTAATGTAAATGTAAATTTTCACTGATTTCTGGATAAATAAAAGTTGCAAGTGCAGGTTTTACAAGAAAAGCAGTACTTTACTTTATTCCTAGACAGAGAAATATATGGTAAATTAAAGTCTCCTTCATACTTCAAAGAGGGTAGAGATTCTTAGGGAAGGGACAGTAGAGAAGGTGTTACAACAGAAAATGTAGAATAGGAACAAATAATGTCTATGTCCTATATTTTGTAGTTATGTGTATCTATCTGTCATCCATAACTATATACAGAGTGGTAATGATAAAGAGTAAAAGTGGTTTTTTAACAGAATAGAATCACATTTAGCATTAAATGCAGTGATACTTCCAAGACATTTAAAACCAGAAAGAAAATCAAGTAAGTCTTTGCTATGATGAAGGCTCTTACAGAAAATAAAATATTTAAACAATGATTACATTCATTATAACATAGTAATTCTTAATTTTAAAAATATATAATTCAAAGTAGGTGTCTATTTCTTGGCATAATTAACTCTAGACAAGCTGCTTGACAAATTATAATTTAATTATTTTGACAGTTCAGTTTTGTTGGAAAGTGCTGGCCAACTTCTATCACAATAACCTTCACAGCAAAGAAGAAATTCTGGGAATAGGATGGAAATTGATTATCATTTTCATCATTTACTAAAAAGTACTGAACAATGAAACAAAAAGAAAATAATACCATCCATCACTCTCTCACAACAAGAACTAAGCTCTTATGCTGTCTATTAATATTGTTATCCTCTGCTATTAGTCCATGAAAAGAAATCACCAAAAAAAATTTACAGACCTGTTAATCTATAAATATGGCTATAATATAACATTTCTGGATTAAGTTGAATTTAGTCCAACATCATCTCACATTTTCCTTAAATGTTCATAATTATTGCTATCTATCCATTTAACTATGTTCTTCTGATGAGTTGAAGAAAGAATACATTATATTTATACACACAAAAATACGCACGAGAGAGAAAGAGAGAAAGAGAGAGAGAGAGAGAGAGACAGAAGTAGAGTAGAACTTCCTGAAACAATAACTACATTTGAGGCTTTTTATATAATGGAAAAAAGAGATTTAATCATATGGCAGGTGTGCTTTGATATCTTTTTCTTTAAACCACTATCAAGGCACTTACTCATCCTCTATCATAATTTTTTGCAAGACTAAATAATGGTTTGTACAGTCAGATTCAGTCTTTTCCATCCTATAGAACACCACAGGAAGTAACTAAAACATATGGAAAATTATCTAGCAATACTTAACCCAAAGTGAATCTGAATCTCAAGAGACAAGAGTGAACATTTCATAAAATTTTCTTGACTTCATACAACAAAGTTTTCAACAACCCATTTGAGGATGAAGATACTGTTTTTCATCATTTTAATCCCAGATAATTCTATATTACAAAGTGTGTTCCTTTCAAAATCTCTGTCATGTATCAGGTATTAATTGTATTTAATTGTTTTCTTTGAGGTACAATGACACCCAACTCAAAATAGTAATGTAAATTACATAAATAAATAACAAATAAATTTCATTTTTTAAATGAATAAAAACAAGTATTTTTCACATGTGACTAGACTGAGGACTATATTTGCTTCTTCCAATAACTCTTTGTTTCAATTAACTTCATTCATTCACTATAAAAGGTTATCTTGATATATGTGTACTGACTAGAACTATGTTTTATACATATGATATTTTTACTCAGAAATAGAAAAAAAATGAATTATATTTCTTAAGTTATCTTTAGTAAGGAGCTAAAGAGTATTCTAATTTTTTAACAATTCTTATAAAAGAGTTATAAGACCTTGACCAAAACTGGCCTGGGAGGAACTAGTCTTATTCAAAGCATATGAAATAGGATTCAAACTGAAAACATGCTTGTTACAGAATTAACAAGAATTGGTGTGGTATTTTAATATTTGGATTTATGGTATTTATGTTAGTTAGTTTTCCTTTACTACAATAAAATACTGGAAATCACCAATTTAGAAAGAAGAAAGAGTTATTTTGCCTCATAATTTCAGAGAATTCAGTCAATGGTTGATTGACCTGGTTGTTTTTAGGTCTGTGACAAAGTAGCTTATTATGGTAAGGAGGACATAATGGAGCAAAGCTGCTCACTTCATGACAGCCTAAAAGTGCAAGATAAAAGAAAAGACCAGTGTCCCACAATCCCCTTTGAGGACACACCTCCAATGACCTAAGACCTCCCACTAGACCACACCTGTAAGTGGTTACCTGATTTTTCAATAACATGACAGGATAGGAACCAAGCCTTTAACACATAGGCCTTTGGGGAAGATTCCAAGTCTGAACAATAGCATTGTTCATTTTCATATTTGAGTTTATTTATAAGAATTGTTAAGATTGTGGCATGAATTTATAGCTATAGTTATTGTAATGGAAATGATACAGTGTGATAGCTTTAGTGTAGATGATGAAGGAGCAGCCATCTTCTCTCCTTACCACTGAAGAAAGATCACTAGAATGACTCCATGGTTTCCCTATAGAAAATCTACCACACATTAGATATAAATAATTAGCATGTTATAAGACAGAAAAAAATGCATTTAAATTGAAATTTTGCTTTATGTTGATTTTTTTGTTATTGTTTTATCTTATTTTCCTAAATGTTTAGGGAAGGAAATTTCCCTGCTAACTACCTAATTCATTACCTAAAACTTTAGTTACTTAAAATATGCAGCATTGTTTTATTGATCACATATATGAAAAAAGAAGAAACTACAACCATTATTAAGATTTTCATTTCCACAGTCATAAGAGAAAATGCTGTTGAAATGTTTAACTTTTCTTCAACAGCAAAATTTATGATTAGAGATTTAAAGTCCATGGAACTGATTCAACATCCATCTCTGAACACACCAGCTGTACTTGTCTGTATTTCTGTGTTCTCCTGAATTATTTCACCTAGATTCCCATTTATCTCAGCATTTCAGTATCTTCTCAATCCTTTGCACTTACATTTATTTTACTTACAAAACATAGTGACTATAGAAAGTATGGTAGAATGAAATAAATGAATAGCTTCAGACTCATATTTCCTAATATGTTCCTATGTATTGCAAGTCATTTAAATATAATCAGATAAATGAAAAATATAATCAATGTATATATTTTTAAAGAAACACTAGACAACACTAGCTTGATGTTGCTTAAATAAGGTAAAATCAATTCAAATGCATTTGCAAATTTCATAAATACTTGATACAAGACAAAAATAAGACACAACGAGGTTGAATGAGCCAATTTTTCCCCTATTCTGGAACTGTGAGAACTCAGTATATGTTCATGTGAAAATAGTTTTAGAGAGACAATAATTTCAAATTTTCAGATTTCATCTGAAAAAATCACATACAAAGGAATGTATGATGTAACACTAAGATTAAAACCAGCAACATTTGACAAGAGGTTGTTCTTACTCAGATTCTTAACCTTCTTAACATTATAGGTGAAATTATTGAACACTCAAAAGTTATATTTAATCGCCATTTTTCCTCTGAAAAGATACATATCTTGACTCATGCTGGAAAAAGGAAAAAATATAGGTGATTTATCTGATTCATGGTTGTCATATAAAATACACTTCTATAGATGATCTTGATTGTTGTTTTATCAATATTATGATTATGAAAGAATCAGATGTATATGGAATGAGATAAAGCACTAAAGTATTCATGCACTCAGAATTGCTTGCAAAAACAAGCATTCGTGCATTGTTTTTGCAATAGCAAACTGCTAAAGAAAAGTGTTGGAAAAAATAATAAAATAAGGACTATTTTAAAAGTATAACATTTTAATCCAATATTAATAATAAAATCTATTAAATAAATTAAATATATATGAAGGATGGAGGGGAGAGAGAGACACAGAAAGGAACAGAAAGAAAATGAGAGATGCTTATATGCATGTATGTATAGACTATTTTGAAGAAACTTGTTTTCTCTCCCTGAATAAAGAAAAGATATGAAGATTGAAATAAAGATTGGCAAAATCATCCTGATATAAATGTTTATATGCCTATTTCAAATTAAAGTAAACAATGTAGTTGGAAACACTAATTTACTTTATTACTTTAAAAATGGTCATTATAATGGAAATGTGCCTTATGAACAGATTAAGTGCATGCATTTAATGTCATTCCCATTTAATCAACTTTAAATTGCTTAAATAATGGCACCCTATTAAAATGTTGCTTTAATTTTTTAGCATTTTATGCTTAGTGTTTTGCATCATCAGTGATGCATTGCTTCTGGAAGGCAAACTAACTTCTCTCCTTATAAAGAATTTAAGATCATAATTTGAATCCATATATATTGGCATTATTTGGTTCTACTCAGCACTAATGT
>VMDO01015196.1:43138-53890 GCA_007922755.1 Pedetes capensis | reverse complement strand
AAGTAAATGACATTATTACTCAAGTAATTCAATTAAAAGATGTAATTGTAATATATGGGGAGATTGTCAACTAAAGGGCCAGGTAAAAAAAGTGAAAATTATAGCATTATCTATTAAAATTTCAAATCCTAGTGATTTCTAAAAGAAATACTGTTATAAAGTTAGAAAACCCAGTTTTTCAAGTTCTATACTGGAAAAGAACTTCAAAAAGATTAAAAGTAAAGAATAAAGTTCTGTGGCATTATATAACCACTTTAAAGTCTGAGCATGTGGTCCCTATTCCCTGTAACACGCTGGGGGACACAAAACTAAACAACCAAAAACAAAACAACAACAACAAAAACACCCCACAAAATACCTAGTCTAAATATACTAGTTATCTTAACAGTCATAAGACAACACTCCAGGGCATGTTTCATTTGTTAACGAACATATGCCTTAGGAAGTAAAATTATGATTCTATATTCACCTAAGGTGTAGTGACCTAATAAAACATGTTTCTTCACACTAAATGCTACTTGATAGTATTCAATGCACCAAATTTTAGAATCACATACACTATTAGGTTGCTTATTATAACCAGCAGGCTACCAATTTCAACAAAAAGACCATAAAATATTAGAAGCATAAAGCAATGCTATAAAAATGCTATATATAATAATAATTCAGATTTTCTAGAGGCATACACAATCAGTTAATTGCTTCAATTTTTTGGATAGAGAATGCAGTTTAATTAATGAGTATATACAAGCAATATGTAATATCTTTATGGTATCATATTTGACAGAAAGTACTACATAAAAATTATAGGGTTAGTTACAAACTAAGGAATTCAGTGGCAATTTGAAGTTTTTTTAAAAGCAAACATTTATCATTTATATGACTTGATGCAATAGTTTCTGGTACTAGGACACATTTAAAAAGCAACGACAGACAACAAATTTAAAGAATATCATTTTAATTACTGTCTTCCTAAGTTAGGGAGTAGTATTTATTTGAATTTCCAACATCAAAAAAATTTTAAATCTTATTTCAAAACTTGACAGCAAAAAAAAAGCATGTGAAATAAAGGTGGAATGACTTTTTGCCATGAGGGACTTCTTCCGGTTATTTCCCTCTACCCTCCAGGGACTCTGTTTGAAACACTTCTACTGATCAAACTTCGTTTTGAGTAAGTTGCTTCCCCAATGAGTTAAATACAAAAGGTTGAGGTCAGATTGGAATAACCAAAATTGTAGCCAAAAGCAAAGAAACTTGGCATTTAAATCATTTCGTGTGGTTTTAACATGAGTAAATTTATGCTACCCATCAAGATTTTTAATTTTTGAAAATAGCACATTATTTCCCTGTGCTAACTTGGTGGGATCTAGGACTGAATGCATTAAAGTATCTTCAAGACCCTTTTATTCTAAGAAGCTATAGTTTAGGGGTTCTATGTGACTGAAAAGTTATAAATAATGTTCACTAGTTAAGTACTTGTAGTTTTATTTAAAAAATGTGATAAAGGGATGAGTGTGTAGCTCAGTGGTAGGGTCCTTGCCTAGCCTGGGCAAGGCCCTGGGTTCCCCACCCTGGAATACACACATATATCATAATGACTCGGAAACCTAAGCAAAAAATGTAATCACAAACCATGGAGAGCACAGTTGAAGGCAATTCAGGTGTGTGTTGCTGGGTTCAAAACACCAAAGTTAAGAATCACAAAGGAGCTTAGGTTATGGACAGGATAAGTCCAAATGATCCTCATACATGTTTTAACGTCCAAATAAAAAAGTATTCATCAAGTTGAATAAGAAAATTAGCTATTATTAACTCGGCTCTATAATGAGGATAATGAATTCATGCATACGTAGGATGTTATAAAGGAAAAAATTACAGTTCATTCATTCATGCAATGGAATGCCATGCAAGTATAAACAGGAATGAGATAAATATGGATTTACAGAGATACTTGCCCTGCAAAAATGCCTGTAATACTTTCTTAAAGGAAATAAGCAAATAGCAGAACAATGTATACAATAATATTTCAGTTGCTTTTTTTTAAAAAAAAGTACAGACCCCTTTATATACCTGTGTATGAATAGAAAGCCTAAAAACAGGCATGAGAAGTAATAGTGTTACCTCTCAGGAGGGAATAAACAGGATTTAAGAAGCTGGAAGTGGTAGAAGGCTCTTATTATTTAATAACTTCCTGTATTGCTAGTGGGCTTTCGCAGACATGCACTGCTTTATAATTTAGAAAATGATTATGCTCTCCCTAAAGCAACTGTTCAAAGGACAAAATGAAATGAACCACATTCACAATGAAATCCACCACAATACGCAGCACTTCCCAAAGTCTTTCAAATTCCCAGGGATACATATTTATCTCCACCAACTCTGCAATCCATACTTAAAATCAAGTTACATAATAAAAACCTTCTGAAATAAGTCAATTACAGAAACTTATTCAACTAATGGTTGCAAAATTCATCACTGTGAATCAGCATTTTCCAAAAGTGTAATAAGCCTACTTGAGGACTAAAAACCACTGCCTAGAATTATCCGACTTTATTTCTAATATGGTTTAGATTTTTTGTCAGTGGAATTTGGGCTTGAAATCAAACTATTCCAATTCAGCTATAAAATCTTTATTTACCAGCTCTTTTCCAGTTTATTTTTTAAGCAGAATAGTTTAAACTTGTAACTGACATACCTATTATAAATTGCTTAGCAAATTTTATTACTGAGTATTTTCTAGCTTTATAAACCATTTTAAATTATTTATTCTTATTAGCTATCTAGCCGTCAAAACAGGATCCAGGTTAATTATACCATAAACTAAATATATTTCTAAGTATTTTCCTGTATGAAGGGCTACTAAAGAAGAGCTGCTTATTTATTTATTTATTCATTTATTTGGCCATGCTGGAGATGGAGCCCAGGGCATTGTACATGCTAGGCAAGCACTGCAGCACCTAACTTCATATTGACCCTTTCCTTTTATTATCTTCAGGAGCAAGATTCTAAACTATACCATCTGCAAAGAAGGAATTCAAGAGAAAGCTAAAATCACCCACAGAAGCCAGGCGAGGTAGCACACACCTGTAATCCCAGTGACTCGAGAGGCAAAGGTAAGAGGATTGAAAGCTCAAGGCCACAGGCAGCCTGTATAACTTGGTGAGACCCTTTCTCAAGATAAACAATAAAAAAGGAGCTGAGGGTGCAGCTCAGTGGTATAGCACTTGCCAAGTATGCACAAGGCTCTGGGTTAAATACCCCACCACCACAAAAATTAATAAAATAAAATAAAATAAAATAATCCGTAGGTTGGAAGAGTCATTTTTCTATTCAGTCAATAAATCTATGTTAGCCGGGCGTGGTGGTGCATGCCTGTAATCCCAGTGGCTTGGGAGGTCAAGGCAGGAGGATCGCAAGTTCGAGACCAGGGGCAGTCTGTGTAACTTAGTGAGACCCTGTCTCAAAATGGGCTGGGGGTGCAGCTCAGTGGTACAGTACTTGCAAAGCATGCAAGCACGAGGCCTTGGGTTCAACCCTCAGTACAGGAAAAAAAAAAAAAAATCTATGTTAGAATAACTTGAGATATAGGGGAATACAGCCTGCAGCCATACCCCTGTGGCATCCGATCCCGTCAGATCTCGGAAGCTAGGCAGGGTTGGGCCTGGTTAGTACTTGGATAGGAGACTGCCTTGGGAACACCAGGTGCTGCAGGCTTGGGAGATGGACCCAGCAACTCACTCCTAAAAATCAATCCGACATTGAAAACCCTATGAACAGCAGAGAAGCACTGACAATAGTGTTTCTTCTGTTGTATGTAGGGTTGCTACGAATTGGACACCGACTTGACGGCTCCTAACAATAACAACAACAACAGGGCAATATAACCCAAATATGCATATGAGTTTCAGTATGTATTAGTCAAAAGCTTCCATGAACTTTTTAAGTTGATAAAAGTGTAACCAAAAGTGATGTAATAGTTGCATAATGGAAAAAGCCAATGCTGTATTACTCTGTACCCCACCAACATTTACCAATAAAGAGAGAAAAAAAAAAAGAATAAATGGAGGTGAAGGGGACTAATATGAGATGGGGATATAAGAACTGAGCCTTAAATTCTGTTTTGAAGAGTATAAAGAACAATTTGAAGAAAAGAAAAACACCAAAGGAAATTTCACTTAGTTATGAATATAATGCATCCAAAATCACACGGATCCAGCAATTAAATGTATTCTCACAGCAACTTAGGAAGAAAAGAGCTTGGGTTTACTAGAAACCAAACCATGAGACTGAACTGCCACTGACACAGTGGTAACCGGCAAGGACAGCACCGTTTCCTTCTTTCTTCTACCACAGCCCTGCTTGTCCAAGGGAAATTTTTTCTATAGGTTCAAGTGTATGCGCTCAGGTCTGCTGGTCATAACGAACTGGCCTAATCAACATTCAAGGATAGGCACATGCCATAAGGGGCCCCCAAAGGACTCCTTTGCTCTCTGTGTATGGCAGAGAAGAGGAAGAGGAACTGACTGGGCCAGAGAGAACAAGCATGCTCCAACCACAGTATCTTTGCCACAGGATCAGAGCACAGTATCTGTGCCGCAGAAGCCAACAGGTCTGAACTGAGGTCCACAGCTCTTAATTTCCCTGGGGGAGATTAGGTTTAACCTGAGACATCAATAGGACACTCAAGAAAAGAACAGAAGATATTCCTCTTGGTCACCATCTCAAGGACCTGACACTTTCTGGAGAGGCAAAAACATACTTACACCAGGAATCTACAGAGAACAGAGGCATTCGTAAGCAAAGTTATTTGCAAGATTAACAATGGTCATACCTGAAAGGTTGGATTTTGAGAGCTTTTTATAATATTCTGTTTTTAAATACTGAATGATAGGAACATTCTACTTTGGAAACCAAAATAAAATAGTTTGAAATGCTTTTTGATCTCATCACAAATTGGTAAAAGGTCTGTAATGTTATATTATGGTTAGAAAATGTAAGTGTTCGATTTGAAGTAGATGCTACTTATAAAACATTAAACAAAAGTTGAAGTTTGTTTTGCTATGATCTTTCTCATCGCTCACAGTATAAAATTACATTCTCTAGAAGACTGACCCAGGGTCTTTCTCCAAAGCATAAATATATTCCTGTTAACCACACATGAATAAAGGGAGTACTCTGTGTACCAGGTCCATGTACCAAAAGAAGTACCAGAAATTACAACAATTAAGCATATTTAAAAGATGGTATTTTAAATTCAGTATCAACTTTTACAATGTTCTGGCAAGTAAAAGTCACTATTCCATGCTACCAATGCTAAAAGGAAATCAATTTACTATATTTTATACTGTCTATGAAGCAATTTCCCCCATGTATCTGTTAGTTTGTTGTGATGTGGGAGCTTGCGTGTTGCTGAAAGCTGTGCCACTGGTTATCTCAGATACCAGCAAGGCCATCTGTGGTAGACAGGTTTCAGCTGAGCTTCCAGACTAAGACAGACTAGGGAGAAGGAAGTGGTAGTCCACTCCCAAAACAACTAATCCATTGAAAACCCCACAAATAGCAGAGAAGCACTTCAAATATAATGCAGAAAATAAGCCCCTCAGGCTAGAAGGCATTCAAGTGTCAAGTGGGGAAGAACTGCCTCCTCAAAGTAGAGTGAACCTTACTGACAGGAATGGAATAAAGCCCCTGAGACCTCCTTTTGGTGATGTAGAACAATGTAAAATTAGAAGAAACGGTGGTTACAATGGTTCCAAACGTAAAAAGACCATGTGCATGGCACAGTGTTGGGCAGTGTTTCGCCCTATTGTACATAGGGTTGCTATGAGTCGGATATGACTCAATGGCACCTAACAAAAACATGAAGCAACTTACACATTGAAATAGAAATTTCATCTTGAAAAGAAAAAGCCAAAAATCTCCATGCCTTACCAGTGATGTTGATAATTCAACAGCATGCTTTTTTTCAAGAAATCTAATTTTTGTTTGTCTTCAGCTTTCTCTGTATGGTATGTTTTCGTACAAACAAGCTTACAGGTTTCCTCCTTACTAAATGTAAACTGGATAAAAAGAAAGTGGAAAATACATTAAGAAAAAATACTCAGGTTCTTCATAAAGATAATAATTAGATATATTTAAGTGCATTAACATTGGTAATTCATATTTTAAAATTCCTAATGGTTCGATTAGAATTATATTTCAATCTTATTCTATTTCTTTAAAAGTTTAAGTCATCATTTTTCTTTTCACAAGTTTTTCTCTTTCTGAAAATTTCAATCTACCCACCTTTTAAATGTAAATGAATCCTAGAAGAAAAAGAAGAAACCCATATGTGGAACAAAATGTAACATCAATCTTCCCACAGTAATAGCCCATGATCATGTTTTAGAATTCTAGAGTTAATGGCTTTCTAGTAAAAAAAAAAAAAAAAAAGAAAAATTTTTTTGTGGTACTCAGGGTTGAACCCAGGGCAAGTACTGTACCACTGAGCTGCACCCTTAGCCCATTGTTTTACTTTTTGAGACAGGGTCTTGCTAAATTACACAGACTGCCTCGGGTCTCAAACTTGGGATCCTCCTGCCTCTGCCTCCCGAGTTGCTGGGATTACAGGTGTGTGCCACCAAGCCCAGCTAAGTAGACAAATTTTTATGTTCAAATATTTGAGGGCCCTTTCAGCGCCAAGTGAAGGATACTCAACAGTGAACACAATAGAATGTGATAAGAATAAGTCATATTTGGATGTCTAAAATCAAAGTGAATAGGTATTTCATGTATGTAAAATTAATGACATTCACAGTGTATCATAGTAAGTTTACTTTAATTTACCCCAGGAGCCACCTAACAACAATAGTTTAAGTCTTAATTTAGAAAATATACTCCTTGTGGTTTAGTTCAGTGGCAGAGCATGTACTTAGAGTGCATGAGGCCCTGGGTTCAATCCTTAGTACCACCAGAAAACACTCATGTGCACATGTATACATATGACCTACTTAGCAAAAAGATATCATTTACCAACTACAGTGATAGTCATAACTGTAAATCTTTTAACAAATTCAAACTTCATTACAGGTAGTAAAAAAATTACATATATTTCACTTCTAAGTAGTCCACTTTTTTTTTTTTTTTTTTTTTTTTTGAGATAAGGTATTACCACATAGCCCAGGCTGGCCTCAAACGCATGATCTCCCTGCTTCAGCCTTCCAAGTGCTGGGATTACAGGTGTGCACCACTACACCCAGCTAGCTGTTCACTTTTTAATATGTCATTAATTAACATCCCTCAACCAATTGCTATTAGCTGACAAATGTTTTAAGTGTAGCTCACTACTGCCACCTGCCAGCCAAAAGTTTAATTTTCACTACATTACTATTCAATACAGCAGTATTTGTTCCATTATTTGGTATTTTCAACCTTAAAGGTTCATTTTTTTAAAGTGGAAAATGGAAACAAAAGAGAATACACACTATAGAATCAGAGACATAGGAGTCAAGCTTAAGTAGAAACAGACATGTTACACCAACAGCAAATCTCACACCTCAATCCAATGCTCACTGCATTTAGTTGAGTCAATTTATGTGTTTAATTAGGAAGCAAAATAGCAAGAGCAAAGCTGACATTTAATAGCAGAAACAGTTAACATTTACTTAGTGCTTCCTATGTTCTATATACTTTGTATTTATCAAGTCTTACACATTCATCCCAACAACTCTAGGCAGTAGGTATTCGTATCCACATTTTACAGATTAGAAAACCAATGCACAAAAATGAACACCACTAAGAAATGGCAGGGCTAGAATTTAGCTCAAATGAGTTATGCTCTAGAGAAAATGTTCTTAACCATGACACCCTGCTGCCTCTCCTTATAATATTTAATTGGGAATTTTACATTTTAAATCTCCTTTGTTTTGAATTTAGCAGTATTTATGTTTTGTTAAAGATTTTAAAATGTTCTTAGCTCTGAAGGGAACCAAACCCTCCTTATGACATGTAAACTCATTATTATTCTACCTTTATATATGCAATTAAAAAGTAAAAATATAGGACATAAATTATTCAGGAAAATGTTTTACTGTAATTTTTCTTGAATTATTCAGTGTGGGTTTAAAACTCTTTGCAGAATAATTCTGAGGAAGCCATTAAATCAAATATTTGATCAACCTACAGTCAGACCCAGGTACAAGTCCAGTTCTACCTTGTTATGAGACCTTGGCAAGCTGAGTAATCCTACCTTGGCTTCAATTAACTGTCTATAAAATGAGCTTAGTAAGGTCTTTTCAGATTGTTGGATTAAACACAGTAATTAATATGTGCAAAACACCTAGCATGTTAACTGACAAACAGGTATTTGCTAAATGACAGTTATTATCCCACCACCAGCTTTTAGCAAATGTTAGAAAAATTACGGTCAAAATCCCTCACATTATTAAGGAGAGCCACACGCAGGCAAGACGTCTCCCCTACGCCTCCCCTGCTCCCTTGAGATCCACGGGTCTGATCCACCTGTGTCCCATCCTTCTTAACGTCAGTCACTCTGATGCCCGGGATTTCCACATCACTCTTCCTTTCCCACATCTGAAATCTCAGGGAGGACAGACATACACCTTCTGACACCATCTCTTGCCTTTCCTCAACTCCTCACACCCACTGGGCCCCTTGTCCCTTGGGTGTCATCAGTAGAGACCCTTCTCCATCCTCAGCCTCGTCTCAGAATGTTCTCTGAAACCTGCTCTCCCTGAGAAGCTGCCTCACTCCTTTCTCTGGCCACACCTCTGAGCCAACCCATTTCTCCTCCTGAAGCCCTTGGCTTTGACTCTGGCATCATCGGTCTGCACTGCCTCCTACCCCTAGTAGTATAACCAACCAACTCCAGCTCACTGGCTCTCGGGCCTTGAAGATTTTAGTCCTGGCTCACCAACATTCCTTCTCGCTCCTTCTCGCTCCTGATTCTTGGTGCCTGTTACATTTACACCGATGATCCTTTTCACTCTGACCTCTCTTCCAGTGCCACCAGCCTTCATTATACTCCAGAGCAGCCCCTCCCTGTGCCTGTCCACTACCCCAGTGTCAAGTGTTCCAGCATCAGGGCATCACCTCCCATTTTTCCAGCTCACTGGCTCAAGCAGTCCTCAACCCCAGTAAGCCCTGGACACCACAATCAAAGGATCCCGTGGCCTTTCACTGCTCCTCACTCCTTTCACGGTGTCCCTTCCCTCCTTGCAAGCTCAAATGATTAGGTTAATGGTATCACCACCACCTTCTCTATGTTCACAGGTCCTCTGCACTTCTCTCAGTTTGTCGTACTCATTTGTCAACCTTACAAACCTGGGTGAAACCCAACTTACAGAGGCACAGCTGAAAAGAACTGTTGTTGTTGTTGTTAGGTGCTGTCGAGTCGGTATCCAACTCATAGCGACCCTCATAGGGTTTTCAATGGCTGAGTGCTTCGGGATTTCCTTGGGAGTGGATTGCCAGGTCCTTCTCCCATTTTTGCGGTGTTGGGAATTGAACTCGGGGCCTCAGAGACTGCAGCGCAGCGCTCTACCTACTGAGCTAAATCCCAGCTCTGAAAAGAGCTAGAGAAACACAAACCAGCACTTCAGTTGCTCTCACTCCAAATTACCTTCTAGCCAGAGAGGTGGGGCATTGCTGGCCAGGAATTCCTTGGCATTCCAAACTCCCACTGACTACCTCCCTCAAACCTTCAACACTCCCTTCCTTCCCCTTCACTCTCAGGAAATGACCATCTTCCCCCTTTATGCAGCCACCACATGTACCTTTCAGCATCACCTTCCATCCAGTTACCATGCATGAGCCAGGCCACTGAGGCTGACCTTCCCACAGATATGCTGGCTCCCATCCCCTTCCCGGTAGGACATACACAGCAACTCCTCTTGAGTACCACTTGGACTATCTGTACCATGCCATCCTCGTGCACATAGAAACCTGTCTTAAAGGTCCACAGCAAGCCCTCATTGCCACTATGCCATCCTGACTACCACTCTTTCCCTCACTGCATCTAAAATGCAGGTCCTCAAGAGAGCTGCATGTGTGTCCCACATGGTTCTTTCCCTTCTCTCTCCATCTGGCTACTCTACCACTTCTACACTGAAGGCGAAACCCAAGGTCAAGTCTTTGGCCCCCATTGCACTTGATCCATCAGTGACAGGTCACATTCTTATCTTGGCTTCCAGGACTATAACCTCCTCATCTTCCTCCTTTCTCTCTAGTGGCTCCTCCTCAGTCTCCTTTGCTAGATCATCTTCATACCTTTGACTTGCAACACCAAATGTCCCAGGGCTTGGACCTTAGAATTCTTGTTTCTTTTCTCTACACCCCTTTGACATTTTACCAAAACATTGCCCATACATGATGATTCTCAAAATATAACAACAAAAACTTATATGTTTATATATATATGTATATATGTGTATATATATGTATATGTATATATGTGTGTGTGTATATGTGTGTATATATATGTGTATATATATGTGTGTATATATATATGTGTGGCCTGTAGCTGTAGCCCTGTGGCATCCGATCCCATCAGATCCCGGAAGCTAAGCAGGGTCGGGCCTGGTTAGTACCTGGATGGGAGACCGCCTGGGAACACCAGAAGCTGTAGGCTTGGGAGAAGGACCTGGCAACCCCTTCCCAAAAATCAATCTGCCATTGAAAACCCTATGAACAGCAGAGAAGCACTGACAATAGTGTTTCCCCTGTTGTACAGAGGGTCGCTATGAGTCGGATACC
>VMDO01015196.1:0-43038 GCA_007922755.1 Pedetes capensis | reverse complement strand
ACAACAACAACATATATGTGTGTGTATATATATAGTGTCTGTCTGAGGGCTGAAGCCCTTCTCCAACTCTAGACAAACATATTTAACTGTTTTCTCAACACTTCTACTAGGATACCTAATAAACACCTCACACTTACTGTGTCCAAAACTAACTCTTACCTATGCCTCCCAAACTTTCCTATCTTAGAGAAACTCCACTATCTATACCCTATCCTTCAGCAAATTATTTTGGCTCCACTTTCAAAATATAACCAGATTCTAAGATTTTAACCACAACTGTTATGGCTTAAGTCTGAATGTCCCCAAAGGTCATGAGTTTTAACACTGGGCCCCTGGCTGGTGGCACTGTAGTGAGAGGTCATGGGAATTTGGGGAGGTGGGATTCTTGCTTTCCAGAAGTAGCTCCCTTGCGGATGGGCCTTAGGAGGTTTTACCCAGTCTCCACCACTGCCATGTCTGCCCTGACGCCATTATGATCCTGTGAGCTTCCAATAAGCCTTTTCCTCTCTAAGTTTGTTTGGGTTGGTTTTTCTGCTACAGCAATGACAGCTGACTAATATAACAGTCCCTTTCCCTCTATCTCTAAGTCTAAGCCACAGCCAGGTCCTACCTGAAGGCTGTGAAACCTCCTAACCAGTCTCCTTGTTTCTCTCTTGGCACCGCCATGGTTAATTCTCAACATGGCAGCCAGAGTGATCCTGGTGAAATCTCGGTCATGCACAACCCTCCAATCCTGCACATAAACAAAGGCCAAGTCTTTTTTCTTCTTCTTCTACTACTTCTGCCTCTGTATTGGAAATCAAACCCAGAATCCTGGGCATGCTAAGCAAGCACCCTACCACTGAGTTACATCCACAGGCCAAGGCCAAAGTTTTCATAGTGGCCGATGAGTCGCTTCGTGATGTGGTCTTGTTGTTTCTTTGCCCTTCTCTCATAATATTCTCTATAGCACTCACGTGCTCATATTGTATCTTTTTTTTTTTCTTTTCTGTACCTTGAACACACCAGGCAAGCTCATGCCTTGGAACCTTGGCATTTGCTGCTCTCTTCACCCAGAACACCTTCCCCAAGGTGTTGTCATGGCTTAACTCCCTTACTTGCTTTGGGTCTTTTATTCAAATGTCACCTTCTCAGTGAGACTTTTTATATTTACATTTTTAAATGTCACCTTCTTAGCCTATTTAAAATTGCAAATTCTTTGTCCATGTTCTCTATTTTCAGTAGCTTCATTCGTGACCAACACATTATATACTTTAATAATCTATGTTGTTTTCTTCTCTCCCATAGAATAGAAGAATACACAGAGGACACAGATTTTTGGCTTGTTGATTGCTGTATCCCACCATCTACAATAGAGCCAGGCACTTCAAAGGAATCCAACGAGTGTTAACTGAGTGAATGAATGAACATGAGTGGTTCAACTTTGTTGTTGTTGTTAGGTGCCGTCAAGTTGTGTCCGACTCCTAGCGACCCTCATAGGGTTTTCAATGGCTGACTGTTTCGAGATTGCCTCGAGAGTGGGTTGCCAAGTCCTTCTCTCATGGTTCAACTTTAGATGAGGTTTTATGAGTTTCTTCTCATTTTGAGCAGAGCCACATCAGTAAAAGAAGGTCCCAGGGGCTTTACTCCATTCTCATCATTAAGGTCCACTCTACTCTGAGGAGGCAACTCTTCCCTAGTCATTTCTTGAATGCCTTACAGGTTAGGAGGGGTGGTTCATTCTCTGGGACTACATCTGACAGTGCTTCTCTGCTATTCATAGGGTTTTCAATGGTGAATTATTTTGTGAACAGGCTGCTACATCCTTCTCCCTACTCTGTCTTGGTCTGGAAACTCAGCTGAAACCTGCCCACCATGGGTGGCCCTGCTGGTATCTGAAATACCAGTGGCATAGCTTTCACAGCAACATGCAAGCCCCCACAGCATGACCAGCTGACAGACACATGGGGGAAAGTACATTTAGAAGTTTACTTTGTTGCTAGTTGTTACTATTGTTTTTACTGAAGATCTAAAATAAGGTAAAAAAAAAAAAATCTTCGAAAATAAAGTATAAAAGAATCAAAAGTGAAAAGAAAAATATTGCTCAATACCTTTACAGCTGGTTTGGAAAGAAAGATCTGGTCTTTCAGCCCTGTGTTTTTCCTATGCCTTGGCCCTAAAGAGAGCCTGCCCTGTCTCTTTAAGCTTTGGAACAAAAGAATTTAACACAAATCTTGATCTTAAAAATTTCAGTGGAATTCAAGGAAAATGTTAGGTGCATATTGTTCTTCATTTTAAAGAACTCCTTCTGTTCTCCTATTTTCACCTCCGAGGATGGGGGATTCCATCTGAAAAGCATCAGGACCAAAGAAGGGTCTTCTGCATAAGTATCACCTTCACACCTAAGTAGAAACATCCCACCCTGAGAGCCTACTAAGGGCAGTAACCTGCCTTTAATATCTGCCTCAAAGGGACAAAGCCTCTCTGTGGTCTGACTCCCGCTGGTGCTCTCTCCTTACTGCTCTGTTCCGGGCTGGGCTGTCTGTACGCTGCCAGAAACCCCTGCTGTTCTCCGTGTCACTGAGGGCACTGCTGATGGTCTCTCCTGACACCTCCCAAGGCCAACACAGAAGTAAATAGAAAGACAGTTGAAAGACCACTCGAGTATTTAAGTTGATTGTACAATTTAATAAATACGCCTGAAAATCACCCTCTGCTGTAAAAAGAATGCAATGACTTTCAAAGTAATCTCTCAAAAGATCACAACAGGAGATGCTCCGTGGTTAACGTGCGTGCCCTGCTCAATGCTACCAACGTGCTGACACTCTGGGTTCTTCATCCCATTAGGCCTTCAAATATATCTTTCAAAAACACTCAAAACTGCTGGCATTTTTAGAGGAGAAAACCTCAAGACGAGAATATCTGAAGAGGATGTATTTATGGTTGGAAACTATAAACTTGTAGTGGATTAAGTTTGCACATGAAGTCTTCCCCATGGGCTTCACAATGTAGGTCCAAGTGCTATAGGGAGTGATGGCAAGTGGGACCAACCCAGGCCTGAGATTTGCTGCACAGATGCTCTGTTAATAAACTGACAAGGGTGAAGGGGTACTTAGTGAGGAAGGAGGCAGGGTGACTAGGTTTGGGGTCTAAGCCCCAGGAAGGAAGAACAGGAAGCCAGGAAAAGCAGCTCTCAGGCTAGACAAAAAAAACTTGGGGTCAATTAATAGCCATTACAGTGAAAATTCTCATGTGGTCAGATGCCCAAGGCAGTGAGGTAAAGGAAAAATGCAAAGTACAGAATACATTAAAACAAAAATAAATAAATCTAATTGTACTTACATAAGCGTGTAAGTGTATGGAAACTTTCAGGAAAAATGAAGAAACTGAGGTGGAACTGAGGGAGAAAAGAGACTATACTGTTCTGTATCATTTAATTTTTTATGTAGTGATATATTATTATTATGAACTGTTTTAATTTTTTGAAAAGAAAAACCATTATTCTTTGTGCAACAGAAGCGCATATATAGAATGAACAGAGTAGCGTGCAGTGTGGAAGGATAATAGACTTGAAAGATAATATATTCAAAAGGGAAAGTAATTACGTGAGATGATGGAATACATATCCTGAAGAGAATGCCTGATTTGTGCATAGTTTGGTTTAACTGGTGACCTAACAATGTATCAAAGATGTTCCAAATATACTTTTAATGGTTGAAATAGATTATCTTCAAAAAACAATGGGGGAAGCCAGGAAGTGTTATACTTGCAAACAGAAAGTCTGTAGATAATGCTGGAAAAGATAAGGAAATAGACACAGAGAAGCTGGGACAACTTTTCATGACCGGAAGCTAGATGCATACCCTGGCATCTGATCCCAACTGATCTTGGAAGCTAAGTGGGGTGGGTCTGGTTGGCCCTGGGATGCGACACCACCTGGGAATACCAGGTATTGCAGGCTAGGGAGAAGGACCTGGCAACCCACTTCGAAAACAATCAACCATTGAAAACCCTATGATTGGCAGAGAAGCACTGGTAATACTGCTGGGCGCAGCATAGTGTCTGTTGTATGTACAGGGTCGCTATGAATCAGACCCAACTCAACAGCAACTAACAACAACAATATTGGGAGAAAGAGAAAGATGCTTTTAAATTGTGATTTTAAGAAATTGTTCCTAGATGCAAAAGAAATGAATTGTTCCTTACCTATGAGACCTAAGTTATCTCATGCATGTCCAAGAAAAGCCAAACAAACAAAAAAACTGGAAAACAAAAAGACCCCCAAACTGTGACTAATCGTTTTTATGTAACATTAAATACAAACCTTATATGGTGAAGGTTCAATTCTTTCCCCAAATAATACCTGACCAAGATTTTCGGATGGGCGTTTTCCTTCTGATGCTTGGCAAAAATCAAACCTGAGAGAAGAGTATTCAAGTTTTTAAACAGCAAAAGAAAAAATGAAACATAAATCCTCTGTTATATCTCAAAAGATCAGTTACTAATCATTCTAGCAGCTCTTATAGATAAATGAGAAATATAGTTATACTCCAAGTCTCATGTACCACAACTCCCCAAAACAAAACAGAAAAACTAGATTATACCTTAGTGCTTTAGCACACAATCCATTTTTTATTATTTTTTATTTTAACAGGGTCTCACTAAGTTATGCAGGCTGCCTCTGGCTTCAAACTTGTGATCCTCCTGCCTCTGCCTCCTGAGTTACAGGATTTTAGGTGTGTGCCACCACATCTGGATTTCTCACACACATTTTCAAAATAGTCTTTTTTAAAAAAGATTTTTGGCAGTACTAGGGGATTATACCTGGGGTGCTCCATCACTGAGCTGCATCCCAAACCTATTTTTTATTTTGTATTTTCAGACAAGGTCTCACTAAGTTATACAGGCTACCTCTGTCCTCAAACTTGTGATCCTCCTGCCTCCATTGCCCCAGTAGCTGGGATTACAGGCATGCACCACCATTCCCAGTTTAGCCAGAATTCTTCTGTCTCACATAATCAGTCCCCCAAAAGAACTACTACTTTGATGTCTATGTGTTACATTTTCTCCTGTGAATATTTTTAATGCACGTAATGACATTTATACATTTTTGTTTTAAATAAAAGTAAGCTATAATATTTGATTAATACTCTCCCTTTCTCAATGAATGTTTTAGACACTTTCCCTGTCAATATGTGATCACTTTATTCTTTTTTGTAATTCTGTTATTCCATTATGGAGGTTGAATAGATTCAATGTGCTTAATGCCCTATTCATCAATATTTTATTTCCAGTTTTTTGATATTATGAAAAATACTGCATGGATATCCTATATAAATTTGATCACTGTATTCCATATTGGTTATGAAGCACTTCCTAAATTTTAGTTAGCTTCTGAATTCTCTGCTACTTAAGAGTTTTAAAAGAAAATATGTGCTTGCTGCAGAGAAAAGCATACACAAAAAAGACTACTCCCTAAGAATCTATATGCCTAAATATGTACAAGAACAGAGTACAAAATTTCTGAATGGATGGACTACGGTTTACATAAGTTTATATAAGCTTGTAAGTGAATGGAAATTTTCAGGAAAAATTAGTAAGAAACTGAAGGAGAAAAGAGACTACACTTTATACTGCTCTGTATCATTTAATTTTTTATGTAGTGATATACTATTATTATGAACTGTTTTAATTTTTTTAAAAAGAAAAATCATTCTTCTTCTTTTTTTTTTTTTTTTTTTTTTTTTTTTTTTTGTAGTACTGGGTGTTGAACCCAAGCCTTACACTTGCATGCTCGGCAAGTGCTGGACCACTGAGCTGCACCCCCAGCCCATTTTCTTACTTTTTGAGACAGGGTCTCGCTAAGTTACACAGACTGCCTCTGGTCTCGAACTTGCGATCCTTCTGCCTCCGCCTCCCAAGCCACTGGGATTACAGGCATACACCACGGCACCCAGCAAAATCGTTATTCTTTGTGCAACAGAAAAGCATATATAAAACGAACAGAAGACTGAGCAGTGTGGAAGGATAACAGACTTAAAAGATAATATATTCAAAAGGGAAAATAATTATGAGAGATGATGAAGTACACATACTGAAGACTGCCTGATTTGTGCACTGTTTGGCTTAACTGGTGTCCTAAAATGTACCAAAGATGTTCCAAACATACTTTGCATGGCTAAAAAAGAAAGATTATCTTCCAAAACAACAACAACAACAACAACAACAACAAGAACACAATGAAGAAGGCAAGGCAGTGGCAGCTGAGTGGTCCAGCACCTGCAAAACATGTCCAAGGCTCTTGGGTTCAACCCCGAAGTACCAAAAAAATAAAAACAGATAAAAATGAAGATGTGTAAGAGCCGGGTATAGTGATACATGCCTGTAATCCTGGCACTCAGAAGGCTGAGACAGGAGGATCTCAGGTTTAAGGACAGTCATGGCTATACAGAATCTGTCTCAAAAATAAAAAGTGTATGGGTTTAATAATTTAAAATTTTTAAGAAAAAAATGGCTTTTTGTACCATTAGATTAAAAAGGAAATTCACTGTTTTGGTTGTTGCATCTGTTGTAGTGCAAAGCAACATACAAAGATGGTCACACTTTAACTCTATCTTGGAAGAGCACATCTTAAACCATGTTTTCAGGCCCTGTACATTTTTAAAATGCATACAAATAAATTTCTAAATTTTATGAGTCATGTAAAATTTTAACTGAAAAACTTACGCTGTATATTCATAAGGAAGAACAGATTCCACTGAGTCAAGCCTGTTCACGAATAGCTCTATCTCCGCCTGAAAATGAGGAAACAGAATTAGAAAATAAACAACTATCAAGACAGACTTAAGTCGTGCTTGGAATTGAAAAAAAATTGGCATGTTTTAAATACAAGTTTTATAATATTCAACCAACTATATATTATTCTCTTACAAATACACTAAAATAACTTCATTCTCTTTTAAAATACACCAAAATAACTTTTAGAGTTGCAAATGTCTGTTTTTTGTTTCTTTGTTTTTTAGATAGGGTTTTGCTATGTAGCCCAGGCTGACCTTGAATATGAGATCGTCCTGCCTCAATCTCTTGAGTGCTGGGATTACAGGATTGTGCCATCATACTTGCTTCTAATATTTCTTAAAATGCTTTTTAAGTTCTAAATTTTCTAAAATATTAAATAAGATACTTTAAAAGCATTCATTACATTAATATAAATGCTATTTTTAAAAACCTAGTTTCTAAATTCAATATTTCATCCTACATCATGAAAATAATTTCTACTTTTATACTTTACTTTTTTTTTAAACCATTCTCACTGCAACTGAGAAAGGCTGTCAAGTTGGCTAGAAATTTCTAAATCAACTGTACTATAAATACAATCCCATGTACCCCTGTACTCTTATAACAGGCAAGAGATAAAAATGACCACATGGTCTAGTTTTGGAGGACAGCTTTAATCAACTTGAGAATGTTAAATTACAAGGTGGTAACACTGAAGTTCACAATGACCAAATCAAGTTCAACAATGGGGTGGGAGGGGCAGCTGTATCAACTCCCTAGGAACCATGGGCTAACTTAAACCACACCTTCCTCCTGGAGCTTCCAAAATTTCTCACAGATATAGACGAAGTTCCACAGGACCCATACAGTTAACAGTTACCTCAAATACACAGCTCACTGATATTAATGACAGAATTCACTCACTGAAGAGGCTAGCAAGTCATCTGTGCCCTTAAATGTTTTTGGTGCTAATCAAAATACCATTAAAGAGGAACTATTTATCTGGAACAAGTATTTATAAGAGTTAGACTGCTGTGGCTGCCTCTGGACTTGATCAGGAGGCTACCCAGTGTACGGAGAAATTGGGAGGAAACTGGCAAAAACCCCAAAACTGGAAAAACGGCTAAATCTAGGGAAAATGAAAGTAACTTGGTTGAACGTTTGTACAAAACCCTCCACAAATCCCCCAAAACTGACTGGACAATTGGACTCAAAGCTGATGGGCTCAGGCCACTCTGTGGGCGAGCTATATAAGGAACTGCACTGCGGCAGCTCGACCTTTTTTTTTCCACCCAGACCATCGACCACCAACAAGGAAAGACCCCTTTTTCTGCCCAGACCACCAATGAGGAAACAGCTCTCTTTACTCTCTCACCTAGACCTTCGGTGAAGAAACAATGCTCTCCTGCCGTGACCTTCAACAAGGAAAGAACTTGCTCTCTGCCAAGACCACCAACATGGAAGCATCTGCCCTTGCAGCTATATAAGAGCTGCTAGCACTTAAAGCTGTACATTTTGGGTTTTCTCTCCGCCCTGATAAAGGGCAAAGAAATAAAGAGCTGTGTTTGTACCCCCCCAAGGCAAAATCGCCTGAGGCTTTTCTTTTCTCCCACCTCCGCTGACAGCCCGAGGGCTGCAGGAGTCCACGCCCCTGACCTGAGGGTCCCAAGTGAACTGTGTTTAATATCTGTGTGCGTGGTGCCACCACCCATCAGAACATCCGGCTGGACCGGCAGACACGCGCCCCACATACCTGGAATGGTATAAGGACATGCTTATCATTACAATCTCAATGACTGGTGCTGTCACCAGTCCTCAATACTTGATAACATTCCCCGAAGCAAGACAAGATATCTGATGTACAATTTAAACAAACTAATACTAAGTACACGGGAGAAGGATGTGGCAATCCGCCCCTGGAGCAATCCCAAAACAATCAGCCACTGAAAAGTCTATGAGGATGGCTATGAGTCAGACGCAATCTGATGGCACCTAACAACAATACTAAGTACAGTGCCACTGGAAAAGAGCAAAACACAGCAGGGGAAAGTATAGACTCTGGGCCAGATCACCTGGGTTCCAATTGCACCTATGTGCTATTGAAACAGATCAAGGGAACCGACCTCTCCCCGAGGCACTGGGCAGGTATTAGGCATTGTTAAAAGTACACTGTTAATCACTGTTAAAATCAATACTGATATTAATAATAAGGTTTTTTTGTTTGTTTTTTGGTAAGCACACGTTTTAATGTTTATTTTCCTGTAAATAACCAGAGATATTGGAGGACAGGGGGCGGGGGTTTAGCTTACTTGGTAGAGTGCTGGTTAACACTATCTGAGGTCTTGGGTTTGATCCTCAGCACTGCAAAAATGGGAGAAGGATTTGGCAGCCTACCCCTTAAACAATCAGCTCCTGAAAACCCTATGAGTAGCGGAGAAGCACTGACATAGTGCCAGGCATGACAGTGTCAGGGAGTGTTGTGTCCTGTTGTATGTGGGGTTATAATGAGTCAGATCCAACTTGAGGGCACCTACCAACAATAACATTGGAGGACTGGGCGATATCACTCCCTAACTAGCGCTGGTGAACACTCCCTTATTACCCTGGCTGCCCTGAATAAAGGCCCTTAATAAAGTCAAGTAGTGAGCTAAACAACCCTTATACCAGCACCAGCCATTCTGAACTCTTCACAAATGCCTTGAGGAAGCTACATGACACCTATAGTTATAGCACAACTCCAGCTCCTGAAGGTATAGCCCCAGCCATGACTATTTCAAACAACTTGCAGTTTGCCATGGACTTTTTGCCACTGCAAACCTCAGTGAACTCTAGATGACCCTGCAACCACGTCTACCCCAGCCAGAGGGAAAGCACTTCCCTTAATGGCCTAGCATAGGAATTGGTGTAACTTATGCAAAAGGTACAATGCTGAGATGGGTTAAACATCCCCTTTCTGGCTATATAAGTAGGCTGTTCAGTTCACTGAGTGAGTGAGCTGGGAGACACCCTCCTGTGCTTCCTTCCCTGGTTGCAACATTAGGTCCAATAAAAGACTTCTCTCAAGTGGTCATTTGCCTACTTTTAGTAGCATGGGCTGAGCTAGTAAGACAAAGAAGGAAGCAAAGGTGGAGCAGCACCAACAGTAGTGGAGAGGACAGCAAGGCAGTTGGCATGCTGACGTGTTGAAGTGGTGTGGCACCCAGCTGTCTTGATATCAGTGACAGGAACAGAGCACAACCCCTTGCAACTCTGATCCAGAGAATGGGAACAGAAAATGGTAAAGCTCTGACAGCAGCAGCAGGAAAAGGCCTATGAGAACCAAAGCCTTAAAGGAATAGAGCCCATTAATTGATGGGCCAAGGGGTAAAAGTGGCAAGATGGACAGCTGCACTGACAACTGTAAAAGAGGCAGGGCAGCAAGATCAGCGGTTGGCAGCAGCAAAAACAGCAGCAGCAGCAGAAAGGCAGCAATAGCTGTTTCCCAAATGATGGCAATAGTGATAGCAGCTGTAGTAGTAAGAAACAGCTGAACAGTTCCCAAACAGCATCCAGGACAGGAAGAAGAGGGATAGCAGAAGAAAAGGCAGGAGAAAATGGAGAATTGAACCTGAAGGACAAAGACCCACAGAAGAGAAACTGTAATCCCTGATCACTAGAAGAGTTCCAGACAGCTATCAAGTCTTAACGACCAAGAGTCTCAGACACCCTCGGCCCAGGAGATTGAACACTGGCTGCTGGCAAGGATTGAGGATTCTGATACCTAGGCCAGCCTGGAAGCTGCAATGCGAGCTGCTATCAAAGGCTTAAGATTCCCGCCTCTTTGGCTTGCGTAAGAGCTGTAACATTTCCAGGCTAGGATGCTTGACCTCCTTGGCCTACATAAGAGCTGTAAAAGTACAGAGTGACACTTGCTGCTGCCTCTCCAGTCTATCTTCTGTTGCCACTCACTGCTGTCAACCACCGAGGGACACAAAAGTTGCTTAGACCAGCACGTGAATGGCTTCTCCATGCCTACCCACGATTTCTATCCAAGTAGAGCAAAAGGACCACAGCCAGCTGACTGGTAACTCTATCACTTGCTGATTATGTGACTTGGGTCAAGCTATTTGACATGTCAGTTTCTTCATGGATGCTTAGGTTTCTTTATCTGCAAAATGAAGACAACACTATCTCATAGGGATATATGGATTACATGTTAACATTTACAAAGTACTACAAACAGTGCTTGACATATGAAGTACTATGTATTTTTAAAAATAAAATTTAGACATCAGCCTTTGTATATAGCCTCATATACAAACCCTACAATTCTACTCAAATGGAACAGCAATTCAACGGCTATCCTGCCTCCAACACAAAAGAAATTTAATCGTGTCTCCTTGAATAAAATATTCCAGACTATATCACTGGTCATTTTGGTGGAAAAGATGATGGCATATGACATTACAGCAAGCTTGAATAATTAACACGAATATATTTAACTACTGTGAAGGAAAATTCCCAGCTGACAGTTTACTCTGTCAAATTTTCCCTAATGCTACAAAGATACATAGAATTCAAATGCTCTATTTAACGTATTTTAATGGAAATAAGAGCCTGCAGCTGTACCACCCTAGCATTTGATCCTGTCAGATCTTGGAAGCTAAGCAAGGTTGGGCCTAGTTGATACTTGGATAGGAGACTGCCTGGGAACACCAGGTACTGTAGGCTTGGGAGAAGGACATGGTCGTCTCCTCCTGATGCAATCCTGAAGCAATCTGCCATTGAAAACCCTATGAATAGCAGAGAAGCACTGACATAGTGCTGGGTATGGCACAGCATTGAGGAATGTTTTAGTCTGTTATATGCAGGGTCACTATGAGCTGGACCCAACTTGATGGCACCTAATAACAACAACAATGGAAACAGAAAAGCCTCTGAAAAATTTATCCATCTAGATTTCTTATGGGGAAAGAATGGAGCTATTATGTTCTGTACAACTTTCTATGTTTTTAGTTTTAAAATCTATAGACCTACACTACCATCACGCAAGCTATGTGATTCTTGTTATGATCAAGCATTCCTCACTCACAACCTTGTATTCAGAAGCTAGGCCGCCTGAGCTTAAATCTTAACTCTCATACTTACCAGCTGTGTGACGGCACAAGTTCCTTTAAAATGTCCCTGTGCCTTGGCTTTCGAATCTGTAGAATGGAGGTAACAATCTCTGCTTCAAGCAGTTTTTTAGACACTTCAAGAGCACTGTCTAGCCCAAAGTGCTATGTAAGTAAACGTTTACTATTATGCAGCAATGTCCAACAGAACTTTACTGAAGGAGATGTTCTTCATCTGCACTGTTGAATATGGCAGTCTCTAGCCCCACACGGCTAAGATGTACTGAGCACTTAGGATGTGGTTAGTGTGGCCAAAGAACTGAATTTTTACTTTAATTTTAGTTAGATTTACATAGTCACAGGAAGCTATGGCTTCTGAATGGATAGCACAGTAACAGAAAGAACATCATTTCCTTAGCACCATTTATATAGTATCTCTTCATATACTTAAGATTTTTACTCTAGTCACTACCATCTTTCTGTTCCTGGAAAAACAACTCTAATTTTCTTAGTCTATCCCAGGGGTTGGCAAATTTTTTCTGTAAAAGACCAGAGAGTTAACTATTTTAGGCTTTACAAGACACACTGTCTCTGCCCCTGCAGTGCAAAAACAGCCATAGATAATCTGTAAACAAGTGAGTGTGGCTGTACTCCAATAAAACTTACTGGGCTCTGGAATTTGATTGTCATGTAATTTTCACTCATCACTAATCATAGTCTACTTTTTTCCCCTAACCACTTAAACACATAAAAACAATTCTAAGTTTGAGAACCCTACAAAACCAGGCAGTGAGCTGGACTGGACTCTTGATTCACCCCCGAGCCTTGCTTTCCAAGTATTTTCAATGCTCTTTAAATTCACATCTCAGAGGGCCCAAAACAAGGTTCAAAACTCCGATGCCATGTGAAAAATTTTAGGACACTGCTCAAGGCTATATAAATTTAGGGTAAAAGTGTCTATCCAATGAATGATGCAAGGGTTTTTGCTTAGTTTATGATGTTTTCCCTGTGACTTCATGGTTCATCTCCTGGCCTGATGTTCTCATTCTCTGGTTTTTCTCACGTCTCCTCTAAACCCTTCAATAGGTGAAAGTCTTAATCTTTTGAATTGCCTGTCTCCTTGATCATGCCAGCGGCTTTTCTCTCACATATCTATCTATCTATCTATCTATCTATCTATCTATCTATCTATCTATCACTCTCTCTCTGTCTTTGACAGGGAGGGTCTCTCTGTGTGTAGCCCAGGCTGACCTCAACCTCACCATCTCCATCTCAGCCTCACAGGTGCTGGACACACTCTCTCTCTCTCTCTCTCCCCCTCTCCCTCTCTCTCTCTCTCTCTCTCTCTCTCTCTCCCTCTCTCCCTCTCTCCCTCTCCCTCTGTTTTCCATCCTGAATTACAGCAAAACTTAAGGGTTAGACACCAAAGTTTTATAGCATTATAAAATAACGGTGTTGCTTTTTAGTAGCCTTTCTGTCCATATGTATAAATTCTTCAATGACACTCTTTATCTCTTTCCTATGTGCTGTAACTGATAGCTAGGAGCTCATATTTCAAATACAGGTTATTTCTTTTCAAATATTCTTTCTGAATTTGTCCAGTACCAAATTAACTTAATACTTTTTGATCTCATATTTTGAAAGAGCTTCCAAAATTATATGTCCATTCGCTTTATATTATATTACATATGGAGTTTAATATTATTGGCAAATTAAAACAACTCGTGCCTTTTCTTCACTAAATTTGAAACTCTAATTACCTTCAAGCACCAGCCCTGGAAGCCTGCAGTTACATTCCCCATGGATTTATTCTGTACCCCACTCCCTTAAGCTAACCCATACTGCTTGCTTTCTTTAAATTCCAATTTGATCTTTTGAAAAACAATCTTAGAAATCAAATTCACTGGCTCCCTCTAAAACTATAGCCATTTTTTGTCCCCCTAGAACAGGCTATTTCTGTGCAGCCCTGGCAGTCTTTGAACTCATGATTCTTTTGCCTCAGCCACCTGAGGGCTAGAACTACAGGCATGTGCCACTATATTCAGCTTACAGTAAGTCTCCAAACAACTCTAGAAGCCAGGAAAAATTCTTCTCCAAACCATGTCTGGTCTTTCTGTTTATATAACTTAGAATCATTTAAGCCAATTATTATTACCTTATTCCATTTAATCTCTTGCCCAAAGGGGATTTTCATACCTTTCCCTAGTTTCAAAAAACAATGAGCACTTTATTAGTTTTTACCCATTTTACACTTGGCATATTATCTAATATCAAACTTCCATTAAATTCACCTTACCTGTCAACTTTTACAGGTCTGGCAAAAAGTCTCAAATTCTACTCATAAAGAAGGTGTTAACAATGCCACTTAACAGACCTATGTTTAGCCAGGCATGGGGGAGCATGCCTGTAATCCCAGGGACTCGGGAGGCAGAGGCAGGGGAATGGCCAGTTTGAAGTCAGAAGCAGCCTGCATAGCTCAGGGAGACCCTTACTCAAAAAATAAAAAATGGGCTAGGGGTGCAGCCCAGTGGTAAAGCACTTGCTAAGTATATGCAAGGCCCTGGGTTCAACCCTCAAGTGTTGCAAACAAAACAAAACAACTCCTTCATCCTGGAAAACCCAAACATGTTTAGCCTTGCTTTGTGATTTATAAGGATGCCTATAATTATCAAGAGTTGACTACAAAATTTTCCACTGTAGAAAATTCAGAAAACAGTACTTCTCACAAATCTTTCAGGTGAAAACAAAGTTACTTTTTAATACAGAGCATATAAATGAAGAACATGACTTCAGTTTGGAGACAGCATAGCATCAGATGCTGTGTTCACTTCAAATCTTAGGTCTACTCTCAATAAATACTTGTTCTGGGCAATGGATAACTTTGAATATGAAGATTAGATGAACTACTAATAAAATAGAATGGTATGTTCAGAAACTGGCAAATAGCTGGCAGGCAATAACTACAAGTTAAACGAATAAATATGTATTGCTGTCATCTATTATCTTAAAGGAAGTGGATATGCCTGAATCTGAATGCAGACTTATTAGTATATGGATAACCCTCAGGCTTTCTGTGAGAAGCTCTTCCACTCTGTACTCTCTAAATAGAAGCTGCTATCTTGATGTTTTGGGCCACTTCTTATGCCTGTTACTCTCATCTTGGCTATTAATACAGGGAAGAAGATAATAATTGAGGACAATTTTCATAATAACCTTATGAGCTACAGATTACTTGTTCCTCCTTAAGATGAAAGGAAGTAAAAAAACTGGACTACAGAAACAAAAGTAGTACATAAACTCTACTGTGGTTACCAGCACTTTTAATTTTTGCTGCTTTCATCCCTCTATTTTTCTTCCTTCTTGTCTCTTCTGATGCTTTCCCACATCTTTCTTTTTCTTTTTTCTTTGTGGCGAGAGAGACAGTGCTGAGGATGAAACCCAGGGGCTCATGCATACTAGGCAATTGCTCTCCCATTGAGCTGCTCCTCCTGCACCCCCACACTTCCTGTTATGGGAAGGTTAATTTACTATAGATACAGCCATTAAATTATGGACCCATCTCTATTGTTAGATGAAGTAATCAAACATACCTTGAGTATTTAGCTTATCTAGGCTATTTTTGAAATACTTGCTTTCATTCCTTGTTTTAAAATGTAAGAATCTGAAAATTTTAGAATTATCATCTTGCTTAAAATATGCTAAGGAATGTGCCACAAGTTAAAATGAAAGACATCCTTAATAACAAATACAGTCACTTATAATATAAATATGCTACATTTGCAATTACTCTAAATAGCAAGACAAGGAAATGTTAGAAGTATTATAAGAATAAGATTCTCCTAATATGGCAGCAGAGCAAAAGTTAAAAATTGGGAGAAAGGAAAGGAGACTTGGGTATGCAGCTCAGGGGCAGAGCACTTGCGGAAAAAAAAAAAAGTTTAAATGATTTAATATAGGCTTCAGGCTGAAGAGTGAGAAAATACGCCACAGACACCATTTTTAGGGACATTCATCCCTAAAAAAATAAATATATACATAGATAAAACAAATATGCAAAAATATAAATAACTGTGGACTTTAGGTATTCCATAAGAATAAAAAGTGATGATATGCTATTCTTCCAATTTTTTCAAGTTTTGAAAACTGTCACAATTAAACATTCAAAAAAGAAAAGGGATTTAAAGTTGAAAGTAGACCCTAGTCTTAATTGTAAGACAAAAGAAGCCAAATGAAAGCAATAAAAAATAAACACAAGAATAAAATTCAAGGTAGAAAGATGTTCTGAAAGCAGGAATAATGATCTCAAAAGAGGTCAATTTATTAAATAAAGGAAAATATTAGAATCTGCAATAGATCTGAGTATGGAAGAATATTTGCAATAGATCCTGAAGATGATGAGCAGTTCATTCAGCCAATGCATGTATTTAATGCCCATAATGTCCTACAGTTGACACTACAGGTAATAATATAAATTATGAACATTTGTTTTCAAATAATTTAAAAATCCAGATGGAGAAATGAGGCATGTATTCAAGAAAGCAAAGGGAAAAGGCAATAGAGGTATTTATATGTTATACTGAATCTCTGTGGGATTTAGTTTTCTTATTAAAATAGCAAGTGGTTGTGTGCCTGTAATCCCAGTGACTCAGGCAGGTGAGTTAGGAAGACCACAAGTTTGAGGCCAGAGGCAGCCTTTATAACTTAGCAAGACACCGTCAAAATAAAAGATAAAGAATTGGCTGGGGGTGCCGTTCAGTGGTAGAGCACTTGCAGAGTATGTGCAAGGCTCTAAGTTCACCCCCAAGCACCACAAAAATAAATAAAATTAGATAAAATAAATAAAATAGCAAATGCCATAAGAAAGTGATATTTGATTTAAGGTCATCTTCCACGCTGAATATTTTATTCCTCTATACAAAAGAATAAATTCACTTCCTTCTGGAAATTTGTCTTAAATAGAGATACCTGGCTATAAGCTATCACTGTAGAATAAAGCTTTAAAAGTTACTTCACATTCCCATTTTCAAACTTTTCTCACCTAAGTTATAACAAGCATGGAAACCCTGTACAACATTAAACATTTTCAGGAAGTTACAGAATTCTAAACTATTGCTGGGCAGGGTGGCGCACGCCTGTAATCCCAGTAGCTCGGGAGGCGGAGGCAGAAGGATCGCAAGTTTGAGACCAGAGGCAGTCTGTGTAATGTAGCAAGACACTGTCTCAAAAAGTAAAAGAAAAAAAAAAAAAAAAAGGCTGGGGGTGCAGCTCAGTGGTCCAGCACTTGCAAAGCATGCAACTGTGAGGCCCTGGGTTCAACCCCCAGTACCACAAAAAAACTAAACTGTCAGTAGTAATAGGGGGCCACAGCCCAGCACTGCTGCCTGTAGCCTGAGGACTTCCCCCCCTCATTAGAGATCTCTACTCAGGTAGGGCTGGGTCCTTGGCTCTGTCAGAGAAAAGAAGTATAGCACAAGTTAGAGTGAAACAAAGTTAGTGAATTTATTAATTAGGGATAAGAGACAGTACACACTTTAGATTTACGCATGGGCATTTGGAAAGAAGAAAAGAGAGGTGTAAGCCAAGAATCCCCCCAGTGTCTGCCAGTTTGCTGTACTGTGGGGCTTGCATGTTGTTATGATGCTGAAAGCTACGTCACCAGTATTACAGGTACCAGCAGGGTCAGACATGGTGGACAGGTTTTAGCTGAGCTTCTAGACTAAGAGAATAAGGACATGGCAACCCACTCCTAAAAAAAACAGGTCAGTGAAAACCTTATGAATAGCAGAGAAACACTGTTAGATATAGTGCCGGAAAATGAACCCTCCAAGTTGGAAGGCACTCAAAAGAAAACTGGGGAAGAATTGCCTGCTTAAAGTAGAGTCTACCTTAATGATGGAAATGGAATAAAGCCCCAGGGGCCTCCATGTGCTGATGTGATACAACTCAAAATAAGAAGGAACAATTGTAAACATCCATTAATAATTGGAACATGGCAGGTACATAGTATGAATCCAGGAATACTAGAAATCGTCAAAAGGGAAATGGAGTACATAAACATCAGTGAGTTAAAATGGACTGGTATGGGCCATTTTGAATCAGATAATCATATGGTCTACTATGCCAGGAATGACAGATTAAAGAGAAATGAGGTTGCATTCATCATCAAAAAAGACATCTCAAGATTTGTCCTGAAGTACAATGCTGTCAGTGATAGAATACCACCCATATGCCTATAAGGAAACCCAGTTAATATGACTATTATTCAAATTTATGTACCCACCACTAAGGCCACAAATGAAGATAGGGAAGATTTTTATACCAGCTTCTGCAATCTGAAATAGATCAAACATGCAACCAGGATTTACTGATTATTATTGGTGACTGGAATGCAAAAGTTGAAAACAAAGAAGGCTCAGTAGTTAAAAAATATGGCCTTGGTGACAGAAATGATGCTAAAGACTACATGATAGAATCTGTCTGACCAATGACCTTTTCATTGCAAATAAATTTTTTTATCAACATAAACAGCAGCTATATAAATGAAATTCACCAGATGGAACATCTGGAAACCAAACTGACCACATCTGTTGAAAAAGACAATGGAAAGCTCAATATCCAGAGTCAGAGACCAAGTGCTAACTGTGGATCAGACCACCAACTGCTCATTTGCAGGTTAAAACTGAAACTGGAGAAAATTAGAACAAGTGTACAAGAGCCAAGGTATGACGTTGAGTATATCCCATCTGAGTTTAGACACCTCCTCAAGAATAGATTTGATGCTAAAACTAATGATCAAACACCAGACAAGTTGTGGCATGACATCAAAGACCTTATTCATGTGGAAAGTAAAAGGTTATTAGAAAGACAGGAAAAAAAGAAAAGACTAAGATATGTGAAAAGAGACTGTGAAGCTTGCTCTTGAACATTGAGCAGCTAAAGTAAAAAGGAGACATGACAAAGCAAAAGGAACTAAATAGAAGATTTCAAAAGTCAGCTCAAGAAAACAAATCAAATACTATAACAACGTGCAAAGAGCTGGAGACAGAAAAATCAAAAGGAAAGAACACACTGTTTTTCTCAAGCTTAAGGAATCGAAGAAAAAAATTCAAGCCTCAAGTGGCAATAGTGAAGGATTCTACAGGGAAAATATTAAATGACACAGGAAACATCAAAAGAAGATGGGAGGAATACACCAAGTCATTATACCAAAAGAACTGGTGGATGACAAACCATTTCAAGAGGTTGCATATGATCAGGGACTAATTGTACTGAAGAAGTGGAAGCTACCTTGAAGGAACTGGTGAAACACAAGGCTCCAGGAATTGATGGAATACTGACAGAGATGTTTCAACAAACAGATGCAGCACTGGAGGTGTTAACTGGTGTATATCAAGATTTGGAAAGGGCTACCTGGCCAACTAACTGGGAAAGATCCATACTTGTGCCTTTTCCCAAGAGAGAGGATCTGACTGAATGTGGAAATTACTGAATAATACCATTAATGCAACAGGCAACAAAAATTTTGCTAAAGATCATTCAAAAGTGACTGCAGCAGAATATGGATAGGGAAGTGCCAGAAAATCAAGCCAGACTCAGAAGGAGACATGGAACAACGGACATGATTGCTGATGTCAGATGGATATTAGCCAAAAGCAGAGAATACCAAAAAGATGTCTATGTTCTGCCTATGCAAAGGCTTTTGATTGTGTGGATCATAACAAATTACAGATAACTTTGAAAAGAATGGGAATACCAGAGCACTTAAATGTACTCATGAGGAATCTGTACATGGACCAGGAGGGAGTCATTTGAACAGAATAAGGAAACACTGACTGATTTAAAGTCAAGAAAGGTGTGCGTCAGGGCTGTATCCTTTCACCATACCTCTTCAATCTCTATGCTGAGCAAATAATTCGGTAAGCTGGACTTTATGAAAAAGAACACAGCATCATGATTGGAGGAAGACTCATTAACAACCTGCATTATGGAGATGATATAACTTTGCTTGTTGAAAGTGAAGAGGATTTGAAGCATTTACTAATGAATATCAAAGAATACAGCCTTCAGTATGGATTGCACCTCACCATCAAGAAAACAAAAATCCTAATGGAGAAAAGACTGAAGTTGTCCAAGATTTGCTATACCTGGTTCTATAGTCAACACAGTAGCAGCTGTCAAGAAATCAAAAGACACATTGCATTGGGAAAAACTGTTGTAAAAGATCTGTTTAAAGTGTTGAAAAGTAAAGATGTCACACTGAAGACAAAAGTATGCCTGACTCATGCCATGGCATTTTTAGTTGCATCATATGGTTGTGAAAGCTGGACAGTGAATAAGGGAGACAGAAGAATTGATGATTTTGAATTATGGTGCTGAGGACAAATATTGAATATACCAATCTGCCAAAAGAACCGACACTTCCTAGGAGTGCAACCAGAGTGCTCCTTGGAAGCAAGGATGGCTAGATTGCACCTTATGTATTTTGCACGTCTGGAAGGACCTACCCTTGGAAAGGACATGATGTTTGGGAGAGTGGCACATCAATGCAAAAAATGAAGACCCTCAATTAGATGGATTGTCCCAGTGACTGCAACAATGGGCTTAAATAGAAAAATGATCATGTGCCTAGCACAGAGTTGAGTGTTCTGTTCTGTTGTACATAAAATCACTATGAGTTGGACCCAATTCAATGGCACATAACATGAACAACAAGCAAAGAATCATCATACATCTCTAAGACATGGACATGTGCTTCTCAAGACAGAGAATCACTTAAGCAAAGAATCATAGTACACATCGCAGACATGGATATGGGCTTTTCAAGAGAGAGAGAATGTGTCATATATAAATGTCGAAATAATAGCTATATATATATGGCTATGTGGCCAAAGTACAAAAAATGATCTTGTTTGCCTATTCTATCTTAAAGAATTTCCTCTTTTGTAAATGAAATTGTAAGGTGGCTTTACAAGGTACATTGTTTAGCTTTAGGAATGAGAAGGAAGTGCCAATAAGACAACACACAGGCCAAAATATGTCAAAGGAAGAAGTTCCATTATTTGTTGTTGTTGTTGTTGTTAGGTGCCATCAAGTTGTGTCCGACTCATAGTGATCCTCACAGGGTTTTCAATGGCTGATTGTTTCAGGATTGCCTTGGGAGTGGACTGCCACATCCTTCTCCCATTTCTGCAGTGCTGGGAATCGAAGTCAGGACCTCAGAGATTGCAGAGCAGCGCTCTACCAACTGAGCTAAATCCCAGCCCATTCTATTATTTAGAGAATTTTAAAGACTAAGTAGAAGTTTTTTGGTATATTTCTATCTAAGGAACTTCTCTTTAGTAAAAGGAGACTATAACGTGGCCCAGGAGGTACACTGTATGGGTATACAGGTAGTAAAAGTGTGCTACTAGGATGTAAACATGGTCCATAATCTTGTTTATGAGATTCTCAGAGAAGCACAAGATTACCGAGGTGGAAATAAGTTTAAATCCAAAAGTAACATAGATTTTGATTCTAAGCATGATTTATTGCTATTTTAACATTTTCATTTGAAAATGATCTCAAAAGAATGTCTCTATGCAGTCAGTCTTTACAGTGGTTTTCGTGGCAGTTGTATCTTCTTGCCTCTCAGCTGGTGAAACTTAAACCAGATCCTGATGTGAAGGTTCTCTTCCCCTCTTGTGTCCCCTTAATTTTCCTGTCTTTCTATCCTGCCTCAAAATCACTTAAAGAAAGCAAAACTGAGTACAATCTTACATTAAGGAATTTTGGAGGTCAATGGTCTCCCTCCTAAATACTTCTCCAAAAGGTAAATTATCTCTAGTCTGAATCAACCCATCCCGCATCTGCTCCCAGCTGTGGTCAGACCTATAGTTTATTTTATAGCTTTAAGGCCCATGGACCAAGCCATAGGACTGTGGTTTTCCCATATGTCCTTGTTCTTTTGTTCATACCACTACAATTACATTTGCTCCACCCAAGACCTACATTGAATTGCCAAGGGGAAAAGGAATTACAATAAACAAATGTGACTTTATATAAGATCAAAGCAAATGACTAGTCAGTCAAAAAACCATCTGAGGTATAAAGCTACAGCTGTTTAAAAAAAAAAAGCAAGCTACAGAGGTTTTACCTGCTGAATATTACAAAGGTCCACAGTGGGAAAATTCTCAAGAATTGAAGTCTTAACTCCAACATGATAAAAAAGAAATCCCAATAGGAATTTTTATTGGAACTCACATGTGAGTGTTTTACTGTTCATGAGTTTTGAGTTATATAACCAGCAATGCCCAGAAGCTGATCTATATGATTAGGGTTCTTCCCCCACTCCTCTGAAAAATAAAATTTCAAATTTAGGCTTTTATCAAAGAACAGAACATAAAACCTGCCTACTTAAAATTAATTACCTAGATATACAGCTTTTTGTTGATCACTGGATAAATTCTGGAACTCTAGGATTATAAGTGGCTAGGGATTCTAGGAAGGAAGACAGAGAAGTAGGAGAAAGAATAGGAGGAGATACAGCAGCATCCCAAAGTGTTGAAGAGCCTGGGCCTTCGAATCAGACAGTCTGTGCTTGCTTGCATTCTGGCTTTATTCTTAACTAGCTATGTTGACTTAAGACAATTACTAAATCTGATTGATCTTCTGTTTGTCCATCTAAAAATTAGAAGATTGTCATGAAGAATAACTAAGGTAAAATATATCTGGAATATACACAGCACAGAAATTATAGACTATTATTACAAAAGGGCAAGAAAAAACTGGGCATGTGGTGCACACCTGTAATCCCAGCTACTCAGGAGGCAGAGGCAAGAGGATTCCAAGTTTGAGGCCAGAGGAAGCCTGCATAACCTAGCAAGACCCTGACTCAAAATGAAAAATAAATACTGGGCTAGAGATGCAGTCCAGTGGTAGAACACTTGCAAAGTACATGCCAGGCCCTGGGCAAAAAAAAGAAAAAAAGGCAATAAATAGGTTTTGAAAGCTGAGAAGAAGTGCAAAGAAAAAAAAATAATCACAAATTTCTTCCAAAGACTTTCAATGAATACTTAGTTAATTTTAATGACAACAAAGAATGATCTTCCTGAGCTCATAGAAACCAGGTACAATTAACTAGAAAACTTGTTTAGAAACCATGATGACAGAATACTACAAGGAAGAATAGGAAAAAGGAATTGGGGGAAATGGGCTCTAAGGCTGACAAAGCACAGACCAGTGTGCCTGTGTGTTTGTATCAGCGGGGTGAGGTCCGGAGTACATATTTGTGATTGTGTTCCATCTGTTCAATTATACACCTGTAGAAAGAAGAATAATTTTTGGAATGTGTATTTATTATGGTAAAAATGATTCTTCACAATGCCAGTTTTCAAATTTGAAACAGGATCAGTAATATGCAAATACTGGTAAGTTTCTACAAGCTAAAAATCAATGCTTTCATTCTAGACAAAGCTATGAGAACATGAAATTAAATACTAATAAATACTAATCACTTATACCAATAAATACACATGTAAATTATATATTTTTCCTTTAAATACTTCAAAATCTGCACACTACTTCTGTGGTCAATCTGTTTGTTTATTTTGTTTCCTTAGGGGTTGCCTTTTTTTTGAGACAGGGTCTCATTGTGTAACCAAGGCTGGCCTGGCACTCGCTCTGTAGCCAGGGATGGTCTTGAATTGTGTTGATCCTCCTGCTTCAGCCTCCCAAATTTTGGGATTACAGGCACGCACCACCATGTCTGGCTTTCCATGATCAAATTAAAGTAGATTTAAATACATTCCTACATCTGTTCAGAGCAACATTCAGTACTGTTTTCTTAATTTTGATTCATTCCATATTTAAAGCCAACTCTTTCCAAAAATAAAAGGCATAATTTATTAAAAGCTTATAAAAAGAACTACCAAAAAGGAGGGCTGAAAGTGTGACTCTAAGTTTCATTTTTATCAAAAAGTTGTTAAACTAATTCCTTCACTTTTGTTTCTTGTTAACCACTAAGGAGTATATTTAGTCATTTTCCCTTACAGCACAGGAAAGAAAATCCTAATCTCTCATCTAAGAACTGATCTCTATATCCAATAGTAAAAGGGTGGCACATGTTTTGAAGAGCTAATGCTATTTTTAGTTTATTCATGCTGAGGAGCCAATAATTACTTGAAAGCTAAAAATGGCAAAGGTGAACTTCTCACTAATCTTCAACTATCAGCCACTGGAATGCCACTCAGGATGAGACCTAACCTAAATCTAACCAGCATGTGACAACAAAGTAAAACGTCAAAACTTTTACAGACTAAGTGAGTACTGCACATTTTACCCTATGCAGACCTATTTACTTCTCTTCAGGGTTTTATTTCACTTATTACTGTCACATATATGTCCCTTGATTTTAAAAAGAGAAACAGATACTACAGGATAGGAATCCCCCACAGCTCCATCCTTTTATTACTATGGTTTCAAAAACTAACAAAAGAAAGCAAATTAAAAAAAATAATCAAATCAAAAGACACAAAAACCTCAATAACACTGAAAGCAATACATTTAAATGTTTTAGGTACCATCATACAGCTATTAAATTGATAAAAATTAAAATACTATGGCGACACGTGGTATCAATTAGCTAGGGGCACTGTAGATCAAACCCACTTCTCTTGAAAGAAATGTAGCACATGCCTGTAATCCCAGTGCTCAGGAGATTGAGGCAGGAGGATCACCAGTTGGAGGCCAACCTGGGCTACACTGTGAAACCCTGTCTCAAAAAAACAAAAACAAAACAAATAACACCAAATAATAATAATAATAAAATCTGGCAATATTAAAACTACAAAACTATTTCTTGCCCTAGTAATTTTATACTTAGGAATCTACAAATAATTTCTTCTAAATACATCCTAGAGAAAAACTAGGACCACTCTAAATGCCCTACAAGCACAAGATGGTTAAGCAAATGACACACAGGATAGTAATAAGAATGAAATACTATACAGTCCATAAAAAGTAATAATGATGCCCAGTACATGGATATTAAAATGTATGCACACGTAGTGACAGTAAGTAAAAACAAAGTAATCCACAGTTACATTATTTATAACATGAATCAGAAGTTAGAGCAACAGAAATAGAATTTCATGTTCACTGGACTACTGTTTCTGTTAGCAGATTAAATGTAAAATAACTTTAAGGGGACAAAACGATCAAATCCTCAAGGTTTGTCTGTCTCTCAAAATATATACTGAGCTAAATGCAGGACACAAACTTAGAGTGAATGATGTAAAGACTATACTACATAAATTACACTTAGGCTGAAGGTTTACTTGCTTCATCTTTATCCTTATGAATGTTTTACAATATTACAACAATGATAAAGTACAAAGACTATTTTTTTTCTCTAAGAAATGCTAAGGAGGCTAAGGCAGGAAGATTGCAAATCCAAGCCCGGGACAGGCTGTGCAAATTAGTGAGAGCCTGTCTCAAAATAAAAAATAAAAGGGGCTGGGGGTGCTGGTCAGTGTTAGAGCACTTGTCTAGCATGCGTGAGGCCCTGGGTTCCATCCCCAGCACTGCAAACAAACAAAAAAAGAAATGCAAAATACCTTTCTAGGGGAATATATAATAATCAAACATATTATCCCTATTTTACAGATGGAAAAATGGATGGAAACAATATGAATACTCCCTACTCCCTACATTAACAGTGCTTTCAGAAATAATTATTCCCATTTCATAAATGAAGAAATATGTAAGTTTATTTCAAATTCTCTACACTAGTCTATTTGCCCGCAAAAATGGGAGAAGGGCCTGGCAATCCATTCCCAAGGCAATCCCGAAACAGTCAGCCACTGAAAACCCTATGAGGGTCGTTATGAGTCGGATACCGACTCAAGGGATGGGCTGGGATTTAGCTCAGTAGGTAGAGCGCTGCTCTGCAGTCTCTGAGGTCCAGAGTTCAATTCCCAACACCACAAAAATGGGAGAAGGACGTGGCAACCCACTCCCGAGGCAATCCTGAAACAATCAGCCATTGAAAACCTTATAAGGGTCGCTATGAGTCGGCCAAGACTCTACGGCACCTAACAACAACATCTGTTTGTAGGAAAAAGGAGCTAAAAGTGCCTCTTCCTTCTCTTCTAAAACTTGTTTCCATTGGGCAGTATGTCAGAGCAGCTGATAAGGATGAAAATCCGAATATTTCAGAAAAAGGGTATACCTTGCCTGTTTTATCCCTACACATCTATCAATATTAAAAACTCCAAAGGACCCCCAAAGTTAACTAAAAAAATAACTAAAAGAGAGCCACTTGAAGAAGGGCTTTCTGAGAAAACAAAAATTACCTAACTGGCAGACCACCTGTAAATTTCACTTAATTCATTTTCTGAAGTCCATCTTAAATGTCACTTCCTCTGTGCAGTTTGCCCTGAACTCCAATCCACACATGTTTCCTTATTTGTTTTTTAGAGAACCTTGGACATACCTCTTTCCCAATATATCAGATTTTATTAATCTCTTCATAAGCTTACGCCTCTTGAGTTTCCTAGAGAGCAGGAAATATATTTTTAATCTTTGAGAAACTACGAATGGACAATTACTGCTAATTTAAAGGCCAAATACTAAGTTGGAAAGGCTGGATACTAAAATATTTAATAGAAAAACAAAAAAACAAAAAAACACCCAGTGTGCTTGCAAGAGTAGCTCTCCCACCTGGAAGCACTAATATCTTTCAGTCAGAATCCTCAAAAATGAGCCAATCTTGTGCTGCAGGGTATGAGTTAAGTAATTATGTTCCAACTGTTGGCTTGTGTAAACCTTATAGAACCTTTTACAGATACAAGTTCTCTTTTAACAGATAGACCAATGTCATTCAGGACAGCCAACAAACCTAAACAGAAACTACAAAATGCAATGAAAAGTTTAATAGCTTCTCTAGTGCCTTAAAATAACCTCGAAATTCACAGCTACAGTAAAGCTAGCAGTAATAAAATAAACACCAGCTTAAAAAAATCAAACTTAATATATAAGCCTATTTATAGATTGTAAAAGTTTGCTGAAGGACAATTTGAACTGTCAAAATTATTAATGGTTTGAGGGAGATCTTCATCCTCCAAATGGTTAAGTTTTAGTAATTTAAGGAAATTGTGTGTGTGTGTGTGTGTGTGTGTGTGTTATCAGGCCTTACAACAAATAATCCAAAGCAGGTTGCTTTACCGCTTACCAGCAGTGAAACTGAAAACCCTGAGGTCAGTCAATGTCCTAAGAGGTCAACGTTTTCAAGCCTTGCCCTAGGTAAAACACCAGTTTCTTCCTTCATCTGCTCTTTTCAAGTGTTTACAACAATCTCAGGGAAACTACACAGTGGTATCTTATATACTTTGTATATTAATATTTTTAAAACTTTCAGGCCAGAAATTAAGTGTCTCAACTATTACAGCAACTCTTTCTTAGTGAAGTTTATGCAGCTCTGGGTGTTATACAAATAAGTCAACTTCCAATCATAAAGTTTGATATCAAAGTCCTAGAAAGAACAATCTCTCATAAACCAAGAGTTCCAGAAAAGTACAGTAAAACAGGAAGCAGCGAAGTTAAAAGTTACTGGAAGCTGTAACTACGCCGGGGGTTGCCCTTGCCCCACGCAGCGAGCCGGCGGCCCCCTTCCTCGGGATGCAATGTCCAGGGCTGTGAGCCAACACAGAACGCTCGCGGACTCGCCTGCACCGTACTCCAAGGGCGCGCCACCACAGTCCCCGATCGGGAACACAGAACACAGCCCTTCGTGCTACCTGACATGGCACAGAGGGGCCGACCGAGTCTCCCAGCATCTCGCCCTGCAAGGGTCGCTCCGGAGCCCCCGACCAGGCCCGACCTGCCCGCGATGCTCCGGGGGAAGATGCACCGCACCCACGGCTACACCCCCTCCCCTCGGGCTCCAGCCCCGCCACCTAAGCCCTCCCAGACGGGGGAAACTTCCCCTTCCAACAGCGCGCCTGGGTCCCGCCGGCCCTCACCCACCTTGCACTCGTCGCTCTTTTTTTCTTCGTCGCAGAAGTTGACCGGCGCCAGGCCCGGCAAGTAAAAAGCGCCGCCCGGGCGCGGACCAGGGGCCGTCCCCAAAAGGAGCAGCGACAGCAGCAACAGCCGCGGCCCGCGGGGTGGAGACGAGGCCGGCAGCCTCACGCCCATGATGGCTGCTTCGGGGAAAGGACAACTGAGCCTAGGGGGTCAAGAGGGGAAGAGGGATGGGCAGGCTCCGACACCACTGCAAGGGCCTGGGAGCTGAGGAAGGCCGGCCCCGCGACGGCTAGTTCCGGCTGCGCTGGGAGACTCCGCGGGCCGCGCAACAGAAACCGAACCGGACCTCGACGGAGCATGCGCGGCGCCGCCTGCGCATGCTCAGTGAGAGCGCCTCCAGCGCAACGCGCAGTTTCCGGGAGGGAGCTAGGGGAGATCCACCTTCCGGGTTTTTAGCGCGCCGGCTTTGTAGCTTCAGCTAAAGGTGTTCCGGCCTTGGTGCACATCCCAAGTTCCGACCTAGAGCCCGCGTGAGGCTCGGAGAGGCGCTTTTACCGGTGACCTCCCGTTTGCTGCTGTCTTAATAATTTGCCCTAAACATCATATGATTTCTTTCCCGCACGCCAGCCCCTATTACAGAACTGGCGCTCCTGACAGTACTTGCTAATGGAGGTGGAGTTTGTGGCGGGGAGGGAAAGTTCGGAGGGGCATCTGGTTGAGAGGAGAATAAGGAAAAGATGAAGATCTATCCGTAAATTTTCAAATAGCTACTCAGGGATATGGGCTGGGATTTAGCTCAGTGGGTAGAGCGCTGCGCTGCAGTCTCTGAGGCCCGGAGTTCAATTCCTAGCACCGCAAAAATGGGAGAAGGGCCTGGCAATCCACTCCCAATGCAATCCCGAAACAGCCATTGAAAACCCTATGAGGGTCGCTATGAGTCGGATACCGACTTGACGGCACCTAACAACAACAACAACAACAACAACTCAGGGATATAGCCTGCGGCTGTAGCACTGTGGCATCCTATTCCCGTCAGATCTCGGAAGCTAAGCAGGGTCAGGCCTGGCTGGTACTTGGATGGGAGACCACCTGGGAACACCAGGTGCTGTAGGCTTGGGAGAAGGACCTGGCAACCCACTCCCAAAAATCAACCCTATGAATAGCAGAGAAGTACTGACAAAGTGTTTCGCCTGTTATACCTAGGGTCTCTATGATTTGGATACTGACTCATGGCACCTAACAACAACAATTTAGGGATATATGTTGGGACAAGTTCCAAGCATCAGATAAAGCGATGCATTCTTGTATGGGACAGTAATCTTGTGCTAGAATAAACCAATCTCTTTCAGAAAAAGTGGAAATGAGGTGAGGGGAAAAATTTGTTGTTGTTGGGTGCCGTTGAGTCGGTATCCGACTCATAGCGACCCTCATAGGGTTTCAGTGGCTGAGTGCTTCGGGATTTCCTTGGGAGTGGATTGCCAGGTCCATTCTCCCATTTTTGGGGTGTCGGGAATTGAACTCGGGGCCGACAGAGACTGCAGCGCAGCACTCTACCCACTGAGCTAAATCCCAGCCCAGCAAGAGGGGAAAAATAGTACTTGAATAAAAGGTAGTGTTGACATATCCTTGCTGTGTAAGTACTGTGCTGTGCGCTAACCTGTTGTGCAAGTAGCGCACCCATGTTGACATTTCTTTGCAAAAGAAGACACGGACACACCCCAGAGTTCAATGAGGAAGGTAGTTTTGGAAAAATAGATTATTAGTATGATATGATTTTAGAGAAGGACGAGGCAATCCACTCCTGAAGCAATCCAGAAACAAACTGCCATTGAAAACCCTAGGAGGGTTGCTATGAGTCGGAGACACAGGAGGGCACCTAACTAGAGGATGATATGATTGGCAGCTGCAGGTTAGCTCAGTTGGTAGGATACTGCTCTGCCCTCTCTGAGGACCCGGGTTCGATCCCCAGCATCGCAAAAATGGAAGAAGAACGTGGCAATCCACTCCCTCCATTTGACTGCACTGAACAGCAATGATATGATTACTCCTGAGCAAGTTCCTGTTACTTCTCCCATTGATGTTGATATGAGGTCCGTGAGTACACATACATATTTGTGCTCATGTGCACTTACGTTGCACCTTGTATTTTTCAAGAAGAAATTCACTTCTTGGTGACATAAAAAGTCAGTTGAGCCTTAAGAGTTTAATCAAACACTTCTGAAAAGGACATCATTTTACAGTACAGAACAAAGATTCATAACCTGGAAAGACCACCAGCTCAGAATTCAGGAATGGGCAAGTTTGGAAAACAGGCAAGTTCAGAAAAGTTGGGATCCTCATTAGCTCCTGTCGAAATTCTGTAGGTGTTTGCATGTTTTCTCCAGGAAAGGTATATAATTTTTACTAAATTTGTGAAGGGATCTAATACCCTGCAAAGATAAATTAAGAACCACTGATCTATACAGTGGTGTAACCATAACAATGAAAAATGAAATTCTTGCTTGCAAAGACAATTTGGACTGAGAGCTCCAACATGGGAACAACAGATAGTTATGTGACCTTGAGCATGTTAATTGCGGCAGAACTGGGAAGGAGAAAAGAAAAAAGAACACCCACTTCCTACATTGCTGTGAAGACTACACGAAAAAATGTATGGAACACATTGTTTGGTCCAGAAGGATGGTGGCCATTTTTAGACAAAAGCCAATTCAGTAGGGACCTCAGCAGAGAAATGTGTCTAAGGTGTCCCCCACTCTCACACACACTCCTTCAAGTAAATCAACTACTGAACTTTGAACTAGGGAAAAGAATTTGTAATAATCTGTACTTGGAAGTCATGGAGATTCCCGTTATGATTAACAGGGAGCAAAGGTTCTCTCCAAATGGAAAAAAAGAAAACACTCTTATTCACTATCTTCTATTCTTCTACTACCACTAAAATTTGACCTTCACGACTCACTGCCTCCAACCTAACCATTTCCTTCCCTAGAAAATGGCACTGGTGCCTACCTGCTTCTCAGGCCTCTAACCTGGGAGATATCCTAAAATTCTCATTCCCTAAAATTCTTATTCCCATGTTCAGCCCTTCAGCAAATACTGTTTGCTGCGCCGCTGAACTATACTGTAAATCTTTTCAGTAGTTTCTATGTTTACAGCTTCCACCCCAGGCCACGCCGCAATCTGAGTTCCCTTGGACTCAGCTTCTGTTCCCACCAAGAGCGCTCTTACAGAATCCGGACATCCTTTCGTTCCACTCTTCTTCTTAAACCCCAGCATCTCACAATATTTACCACTGTCTGGAACGGTCGTGTTTATTAGTTCACTGATTCCCGATGAGAGCAAGGGCCTGGGCTCTGCACCCTGCACCTCTACATCTCCAGTGCCTGATGAAACGAGGAGTAATCAGAACGAACCACTGATCGGTTCTCGCCAGACTACACAGGTTCTAGATCTGAACCCACAAAAACAGGCTTTCTGCGCTGCAATAACCCTGAGCTCTCCTAGATGCGTTAACCCGCTTCTCTTTCAGAGGAAGCCCACTCTAAGGACTCGGAGCGACTCCCCGCAGTAACTTAGCGACCCCTGGGGGCCGAGTCCGCAGCGACCTGGGGGGGATGCGAAAGATCCCCAACCTTCTTCCCTCCGGTCCCTGCCGCTTCCTCAATACCCTGGGCTCAGTATCAGGGAAAAAACCCGGACAAATGGAGTCTTTCTTAACAAAAAGGACGTCCGAATTCCAGATAGCGGGCTCCGCCGGGAGCGGAATACACATGCGCAGGGCGGGGAAGCCGCGCCTCGCCAACTCTGACTGCGACACGTCATCTAGCTCGGTCCCGGTGGGTCCCGGTGGGCGTGGCCGAGAGCGGGGGCGGGGCAGACCCCTTACTTCCGGATCCGGCGGGTCCTGGCGGCACCGCCCCCAGGTTCCCTTGGTTACCAGGTGCTGGGGCGTGGCGGGGAGAGATGGCCCCGCCCTTCACTCAGTCCGCAGAACGGAGTCCCGGCTTGGTGCGGATTTTTGCCGCGGACAAAGTAGTGCAGAAAGGCTTAAGCTGCGGTAGGGATTCCGGTTCCATTCTAGGAAGAAAGTCTTCCTTGTATTCTCCCCTTTACTGGGACGCTCTTTTCCTCAAAGTACTGGTGCTTCTGGTTGGTTTATTAAACTTAAGGGATATGATTTTCTTTTCTTTCCTACGGATTGCATTTGCCAATTCGGATTTAAATTGTTGTTATTAGGTGCCGTCGAGTCGGTATCCGACTCATAGCGACCCTCTGTACAACCGGAGAAACACTATTGTCAGTGCTTCTCTGCTGTTCATAGGGTTTTCAATGGCAGGTTGATTTTTGGGAGGGGGTTGCCAGGTCCTTCTCCCAAGCCTACAGCTTCTGGTGTTCCCAGGCGGTCTCCCATCCAGGTAATAACCAGGCCCGACCCTGCTTAGCTTCCGAGATCTGACCAGATCGGATGCCACAGCGCTACAGCTGCAGGTGGATTTAAACTAGTAATATGGAAATATCATAATGACATCCATTACATTGTACCCTAACTAAAAAATTACTGATGGATACGGTGCTATCACAATGAGAAAGACAAAGTCGAGTTACAGAGAAGCTGGGAGAGGGGAAGGGAGTGTATCGTGGGCACAGAGTTTCAGTATGGGATGGTGAAAAAGTTCTTAAAATGGATAGTGGTGGTGGTTGTACATGCATATTCAGTATTAGTGTCGTGGAACTATACATTTAATGTGGGCTACATGGTAAGTTTTGTGCATAGTTTACTACAGTTTTAAATAAAAATCCGGCATTTCTTTCTTCCATTCCTCTCTGCCAAGATAATTTAGACAGCCTGTTTTTCTGAGTTTCCGACAGCTTCTGAATAGGATTATCAGATTTAGCATATAAAAACACAGCATGCCCAGTTAAACTTCAATTTCAGATGATGAATAAATCCTTAATATTACACAGGGCATACATAGGTATTATCCAGCCACCCTTGATTTGTGTCAAGTGGAAATTACTAGGAAAGCAACTTTCGTTTGCAGGACGTGTACATTATTCTTTATTAGTCATATGTCTACAAATAAATGGCCTTCAAGATGTTTTAGAAAGAAAAAAAATCACCTCATTGTCCTTCATTTTCTGATACAAAATGTGATCCCAAGGGATAAATCATCAATAAACCCCGAAGGGGATCAGAATAGCACATCCCCAAATATGTGAGCTCCTGGTGAGCGGGGCTGTGGGCAGCCCTTTTTCTTCTGGATCCAGGGGCTCCTGGGCAATGTCTTTCCCCGCCCCTCAGTTGCCTTCCTGTAATAGCAAACACAAGAGGAGCTCCCTGCCTTCCTCCTTTCTGCCTGTGGCATGAAAGCCAAAGGGAATGCAGCCAGATTAAAGGATCATGTTAAATTTTGTGAAACATGAGTTTATTGGGAGTTTTAAAAAGGGGTATGGGTAACTCACAGAAAGTTTTTCCCTACAGGTACGCCAAGGGGAGGAATTCCCTCCCTCCCCAGAAGTTCTCAACAAGCTGTCTTAAATCTGCATCACCCTAAGTCCTGTCCTTATAGGAGCAGGCCTTTCTCCCTCCCAAGTGGCCTTACTTACAAGAGTGGCATGTGACTCCCTGGCAACCGCACAGGCAGCTGTAACATAGATAAGTTTCCCCCCTCTTCTGCTCTGTTGTATTCTGCTTTGTTCCACTCCATTTTGTCCTGCTCTGTTTTCCTCTCTTTAACCTGTTGTTTGCCGTGTGTGTGTGTGTGTGTGTGTGTGTGTGTGTGTGTGTGTGTGTGTATCCCTTGCACTGGGTTGAGCTCAGTAGGTTAAGTGCAGTTCTGCAGTCTCTGAGCCCCTGGGTTCAATCCCCAGCACCACAAAAATGGGAGAAGGATGTGGCAGACCACTCCTGAAACAATCTCGAAACAATCAGCCATCAAAAACTCTATGAGGATCCTTATGAGTTGGAAACGACACAACAGCACCTAACAACAAGGTATATATCCCTCAGTTGAGAGTCTTGTGGCTCTCCTTCCCCTCTTTCCAGGAAGGAATGTTGATACATTATAGCAAGCTTAATCAACTTGTGTATTTCTACCTATTCTGTCACCTTGGTTGTGGGGCCACCTCCCGCTCCACTCCTCCAAATGCCAGTTGTTTTGTGTCAGTGTCATAGTTATCAGGTCTAATCCATGCCTGGTCCAGAGGAATCATCTACACCACACTGCCTAAAGCTGAGAATAGATTTCCCTTTGTAGAAGTAAGAGTAGCAACCAGAAGAGGGATTACTGAGCCAACAGAAGCAGAACCTGTACCAGAAAGACCGAATACAGCACCAAGATGAATCTTCATGACAAATCTTAGTAAACAACTCCTATCTACCATACCTTTCCTAATTGCCTTCTCACAATTTCCTGCCCCTCAGAGTCCAAACTCCTTTTCTATGATTAGTCATTTCTCCACAATGTGTTACCTTTTGTTAAAATGGTATATAATATCCCAAGAACAACTGCTCTTTTGGTTTTCACTTTTTTTCTGAGTCTCCTGATACCCATAAAAATATGAATAAAATTTGTATATCTTCTTTGAATTGCCTCTTATTAGTTTAATTTATAGGCCTCAGACACTAAACATAAGAGGGTAAAGGGTAAGATTTTTCCTTCCCTGTACTACAACAGCCTGCAGCTGTAGCCCTGTGGCATCCGATCCTGTCAGATCTTGGAAGCTAAGCAGGGTTGGGCCTGGTTAGTACTTGGATGGGAGACTGCCTGGGAACACCAGAAGCTGTAGGCTTGGGAGAAGGACCTGGCAACCCACTCCCAATAATCAATCTGCCATTGAAAACCCTATGAACAGCAGAGAAGCACTGACAATAGTGTTTTGCCTGTTGTATGTAGGGTTGCTATGAGTTGGATACTGACTGGACAGCACCTAACAACAACAGAACAATACTACAACTGTCCCCCCCCCATGTCTGTCAGCTTGTCGTGCTGTGGGGCTTGCAAGTTGCTGTGATGCTGAAAGCTATGCCACTAGTATTTCACATACCAGCAGGGCCACCTGTGCTGGACAGGTTTCAGCTGAGGTTTCAGACCAACACAGACTAGGGAGAAGGACCCAGCAGCCCATTTTTTAAATATTTAGCCATTGAAAACCCTATGAATAGTAGAGAAGCACTGTCAAATATAGTGCTGGAAAATGAGCTTGCCAGGCTTGGAGGCATTCAAGAAAGGACTGGTGCAAAGTTGCCTTCTCAAAGTAGAGTCGACCTTAATGATGTGAATGGAGTAAAGCCCCCAAGACCTTCTTTTGCTGTTATTGCATGACACTAAATGGGAAGAAACACAGTGACTGCAACAGTAGGCTCAAACATAAAAAGATCATGTGTGTGGCACAGTGCTGCGCAGTGTTTTGTTCTACTGTATTTAGGGTCACTATGAGTCGATGGCACCCAACAACAGCATACTAAAACTTGGAAATAAAATTGGCTCTGAACAATAAGCTGTGAATGCAACTCATAGAGGTCAAAGCCAATGTACAAAAGATCTTTTCAAGATAAGGAATGGTTCCTGTGTTAGTCAGTTTTATGTTGCTGTGACAAAATATCTGACAAAAACAACTTAAAGGAGGAAAGATTTCTCTTTGCTGTCAGTTTCAGAGGTTTCAGTCCATGGTTGCTGGCTCCATTCTCCCTGGGCCTGTGGCAGGACAGCACATGATGGCTGAAGGGCATGTTGGACAGAGCTGTCCACCTCATGATGGCCAGGAAGTGGAGGATGAGGGAGGGCCCAGGACAGACACAGCCTGTAAGAGCGTTCCCCCAGTGATGTTCTTCCTCCAGTGAAGCACCACCTCCAAAATTTTCCACTTTCCAGTAATTCCATCAAATTATGAATCCATCAATGGATTAATCCATAGATTAAGTCAGAGCGCTTATGATCCATTTACCTGTCAATGACTGGATCCATCAGCTGGGGACCAAGTCTTCAACAAAGAGGATTTTCAGGGACACTTCATATCCAAACCAAAACAGTTCCAAGATGGGACTTGATTTATAAAATAACATAGGACTTGCAAGCCAGAAATGGGATTATTTGTTCAGCAGAATCTGGAAAAATGAAAGCCACGTAGGCAAATCTCAGGGAAAACAATGGTGGAGCTCTATAAGGCACATGGACATATTCTAACAATAAAACTAATTCTATTTGTTCTGAGTTTTTACTCATTGACTTTCTGTTTAAAATTTAGCTTGCCATCTAACTTACCTCCAGGGGAAGAATACTTGCCTGTTAGATTCAAGAAGATCTCATCTGTGATTATTGTTATAAACAACTTTATTGAGGTATCATTTATATATCACACAATTTGCTTATTTTAATTGTTCATCTTAATGATTTTCACTAAATCTACAGAGAAGGAATCACCTTAATCCAGCTTTAGAATATTTCCATCACCCTAGCAAGATCCCTGGGCTGGGGTTTAGCTCAGTTGGTAGAGTGCTGCTCCACACCTTCTGAGGACCCAGGTTCAATCCCCAGCACCATAAAAATGGGAGAACGATGTGGCAGTCCACTCCCCAAAACAAAACAAACAAAACAAAAACCAACAACAAAACAATTCTGAAACAATCAACCACTGAAAACCCTATGAGGGTTGCTATGAATTAGACATGACTCGACATCACCTAACAACAACAAGAAATAAGATCCCTCATTCTCTTTGACATCTAGCTCCCCTTTTCATACTCAGCCCCAGGAAACCACTATCTACTTTCTGTCTCATTTGTCTTTTCTCATTCTTCCAGGATTTTTTAAATAAATTAATAGATTGGTAGTTTTATTTATCCATCAGTCCTTAGGTTTGTGGTCAAAATAAACTCACACAGAAAAGGTAGGTCTGTTTTTCATGTCTTGACAAATATGTTGTTTCTGGTTGTTGTATTATCCTGAATTTCCCAATGGCAATGTCTTCCAGCCAAAAACCATGAGGAACACGCCTGTGGTTGGTTTGTCACTCTTTGCAGCAAGGGAGAATGCCCACCTTGGGAAGCCATGAGGCACACCAGTATGAGGGTACTAAAAATGCACTGATAGTATTTGAGCTTGTGTTGAGTGGTTTGGGAGAATACTTTTGTTGGAATGAGCCCCGATATCGAAAGAGTCATTCAGAGAAACAAAGATATCTTGGCAAGGCACTTTACTACTGCAGAAAGGTGGGCAGCTGATGAAAGCAACAGGCACAGGGAGGGGAAGGAATCCTTTGGGGTTTTATCCCTAGCAGGTCCTGTGGCTGGGTCTCACCTCATTGGTTGAAGCTTTGACTTTGCAATCTTGTGTTTACCTGATTGGCTATTCTGCAAGGCACAAGGAGAGAAAGGGAAAAGAAGAAGATGGGAGGTTATAGGAGATTAGTTTATAGCACCAGATAGGGGTGGTGGAGCTGTGGAGATGTAACAATTTCTTGTTAGTTTTTTAATTCCTTCTCTTTGAAGAGAAGACAGACCTTGGGACCTTGGGAATGCAAACCTTGGGAATATAATCTTTTCCCCACAAGTCCCCCCTTTTCTGTTATATGTTTTCATTCTTTTCTTCAAATTAGCTAAGGATGAGCTGGCATTGGTGTTCAGTGTCCTCTAGTAATAGTAGGCTGTTAGGGTAAAGGGGCAGAGATTCTTTGGTTAAAGCTGTCTCTGAGTCTCTGAATGACTCCTTGGGCACAGGACATGACACAGCATCCTGTTAATATAAGTATTTAAATTACTATGATTAGGGAAGTGATGAGGGCTGAGATAATAAAACCTTTCCATGTTCCAAACCATGTTGCATTAAGTTAGAAAAAGGGCCGTCTATTCCTGGGTTTTCTGCCAAGGGCATTGGCTAACCTAAAGTTGTTAATCTTTGTAGGGCTTTTATTAATGGTGCCATCTGGAGCTGTGTCACTGGGAATAAAGGTGCAACATTGAATCCTAATCTAATACGTGCTCCACCGTGCTCTGCCAGTATCATGTCTATGGCTAGTTGGTTTTCCCAGGCCATTTTGCGCATGGGTCCTAGCTGTTCTGTTACTGGGGCATAATTTACAAATCTCTGTAATTAATCCATAATGAATCCAGTCTATTCCTTGAATAATCAGTCATGGAAAGCCCTATGAGGGTTGCTATGAGTTGGACCTGACTCAATAGCACCTAACAACAACATTTTTATTAATGGTTGACCACCAAAACAGTACTGATTTAAATCCTGTAGCTTTTTGATTTCTGGCTTTACATTCATTTGGCACTCGTTAGGGGACTCTCAATGGAGTCAAAAGAACCTTGAGCAGGTATTTAGTTCTCTCTTTTTAAGATGTTTTTGATCTGTTTCTGGAGGCGTTTTAAACATCAGGGGGAAAGGGGTGGTCAATTGGACTAGGGCACACATTTCACCCCAATTTTCCAGTAGGGTTCCCAATAATTCGTTCCCAAAATACCACTAAGCATCCAATCGGGGGATGGCTAGGGCAGACTGACTATGAAGCTCTGGAAAGTTACTGTCTTTGTTGCATTCTATTAGGTTTCCAAGGAACATCAGCTTCTCCCCTTGTGTAGAGAGACATGAAGTGAAATTGGCATCTGAGGCCAGTGGCCTGATGGCCTTCTGGGGCTGACCCATAGGGCCCTTATCCCAGAACAGCAGTGATAATGTCTGGCAGGACGAGTCAGTCCAGGTAGTGACACCCGGGAAAAGAGCCATCATATAGGTCCTGCCCATTAGATCAGAAGACCATCCAAGTGGGCGCCTGTCACACAGCGTAATAATTGTTCTCGTTTAAAGTGTAGATGGACTATTTAATCCATTCCAACCAGGTATTTACATTTTTATATCCTATTTTTATATTTATGGTCTGTCTTAAGCCTTTTATTTTAACAATTACCTTTTTAGGATTGTTTTTAGAGTATGCAGGAACAGTCTGATTTAGGGTTTGGGGTGGGGTAACAGTTTGGGGAGAGCTAATAACCTGAAGTAGGAAGCTCCTGATAGGATCTTGGCCTGTGATATCTGTGCCCATTCCACACATTTAGGTGGTGTGGAAGTTTTGTTTTGTGATGGTAGGGACTCTAATTGTTATTATTACAAGATTGTATTTTAGATTTTGACAATTTTGGGGGGGGGCTGCCCTTATAGAAATGGATTTTCTTTTTTAACTTTTTCATCTCATGATTGGGTTCTGGGGCAAACACCCACCCTTGGAGTTGAGTGATCCACCATCGTCCCATGAATTACAAGGGTGGCAATATTGTACACCTGTTGATATTCCCATGGTCCCCTGTGCCTCTACAGTGGCTGACCTCTGTTCATTTTGTTGGGACAGGACAAAGGTACTTATGTGAAAAGGAGTGCTGTCTTTGCTGTTCTAAGTTCACAGATGGTCTGACCTGACAAGCATCAAACCTAACAGTTTGGGGAGAGGATTGGGTTAAGCTGATAGTGAGGATGCTGTTAGTAGGAAGGAAAAGAAAAGCGTAGTCATAGTTAAACTCTTTTTAAAGCTAGTTTTGTAGGTGTGGGTCCCGGGTTGCAGTCCATTAGCCCGTGAGGGAATCGACCCTTTTGACGCATGCGTGGTGAGTCCGTCCCTTTTCTGAGGTACTGACAGCAGTTTCAGTGTTCGGAAGCAACAGGAAAGGCCTGTCCAAGGCTGGCTCAAGTTTCTCTTCCTTACAGCTCTTAATCAGTACATAACTGCCAGGTCGGTGAGAATGTGCTGGAAACTCAAGGGGGTGTGTGCAGTAGGAGGCCTTTTTGCCTGAGAGAAAACAGTAGGAGATAAGGCAGTATACAGTTCTTAAGAAACTGATCTTTGGTTTTAATGGTAGGAATGTCAGTAGTTGGAGTTAAACAGGGTAAGCCACAGAGCATTTCATATGGGGACAGGCCTAGGCCCTCCCATGGCACCATGTGCATCCTCACAAGAGTGATGGGGAAGCATTTAGGCCAGGGTAGTCTTGTTTTTGGCCTGCAGCTGTAGCCCTGTGGTGTCCAATCCCATCAGATCTTGGAAGCTAAGCAGGATCAGGCCTGGTTAATAGTTGGATGGGAGACCACCTGGGAACACCAGGTGCTGTAGGCTTGGGAGAAGCACCCGGCAACCCACTCCCAGAAAACAATCCACCATTGAAAACCCTATGAATAGCAGAGAAGCACTGACAACAGTGTTTTACCTGTTGTACGTAGGGTGGCTACGAGTTGGATACCGACTGGAGAGCACTTAACAACAAGTCGTGTTTTTAAAATTAGTAAGATGGGTTTTTAATGTTTGATTCATTCTTTCTATTCTTCCTAAGGAAGCAGGATGCCAAGGCATGTGGTATTCCCATTTGATTCCTAAAGTCTGGGTGAGCCCTTTAATATTTGTAGTGAAATAGCCCCTTTGAGCTGAATCAATGGTTTCAATTAAATTAAACTGGAGTATGATATTCTCAAGGAGGGTTTTAAACACACTGTTAGCAGTTGGTCCTGGTAGGAGGATGGCCTCTACCCACTGGGTTAAATGATAAACAACTACAAGGAGATATTTTAAGTGACCAATTTTAGGACAGGGTCTTGCTGAGTTATGCAGGTTGCACCTGGCCTTGAACTTGTGATCCTCCTGCCTCCACCACCTGTATTGCTGGGATTACAGGTGCTGGAGATGAAGCCCGATATTGAAAAGAGACCCTCAGAGAAATGAAAGTATCTCCACAGGCAACTTTACTTCTGCAGAAGGGTGCAGCGGCACGCAATGGAAGCCAGCTAGCACAGTGGGGGAAAGGTTGCTCCAGTCTTTATCCCTAACTCAGGCCTGTGGGTGGGTCTCACTCCATCCGTTGAGACTTTGACTGCACAGTCTTATCTTTACTCATGTAGCTAGTTTGTAAGGCGCAGGGGGAAGAGAGTAGAAAGAGAATAGGAGGTTAAAAAGTTTATAGTTGTTTATGGTGCTGGGTGGAGAAGGTGGGAACAAGGAACTGAAATAGTTCTTGTTGGTTTTTGTTAATATTTATCTTTAAAGAAAAGGCAGACTTGCTGGGCGTGGTGGTGCACGCCTGTAATTCCAGCTTGGGAGACAGAGGCAGGAGGATCGCAAGCTGGAGACCGAAGCAGTCTGTGTAACTAACTTAGCGAGACACTGTCTCAAAAAGTAAAAAAAAATGGACTGGGGGCACAGCTCAGTGGTCCAGCAATTGCAAAGCACGCAAGCGTGAGGCCGTGGGTTCAACCCCCAGTACCAGAAAAAAAAAAAAAAAGAAAGAAAGAAAGAAAGAAAAAAGAAAAAAAGAAAAGACAGATCTTAGGAATGTAAACTTTTCCTACACAGGCATGAGCCACGAGGCCTGGCTTCTCTATGGTTTTTGTTTGTTTTTGAGACAGGGATCTCACCCTTTAGCCCTCTCTGGCCTCAAACCCAGGATCCTCCTGCCCAGCCTCTTGATTGCTGGGATTACAGGTCTGTGTCATCATGCTTGGCTTTCATTCTCTCTTTGAAATTTTCTGTGAGAAATAAAAACTTAAGATATATGTATTCATGTGTTTGTGTATATATGTATGCACATACGTGTACATACATGGGTTTGTGTATAGTTGTTTGTATTTATTTGTAAATGTTTGAGTTTCTCTTTGTCCTGCCACCCTATCTATTCCAAAGTGAACAAGATTTCTTAGAGACAAAGCAATATGAATCGAATGATGTCATTCTTTTATATCATGACTGATTTGGAAATGAACATGTAAGGTCAGTGTATTAAAGAACAAAAGGAATACATCTCACATGTGAATGGCAATCTGAGTGGACATTTTCATTCAGTACTAATATAAATTCCCCACGTGTCTGTCAGCTTGTGCTGTGGAGGCTTGAGTGTTGGTGTGACGCTGAAAGCTATGCCACCGATATTTCAGATATCAGCAGGGCCACCCATGGTGGACAGGTTTCAGCTGAGCTCACAGAGTAAGGGAGGAGGACCCAGCAGCCCACTCTTGAAACAATTAGCCATTGAAAACCCTATGAACAGCAGAGAAGCACTGTCAGATAGAGCTGGAAAGTGAGTTTCCCTCCCGGGTTGTAAGGCGTTCAAAAGACGACTGGGGAAGACTTGCTTCCCAAAGTAGAGTCACCCTTAATGATGAGAATGGAGTAAAGCCCATGAGACCTCCATTTGCTGATGGTGCATGACTGTAAACAAGAAGAAACACAGTGCCTACAACAAAGGGAAAACATAAAAAAAGATCGTGTGTATGGCACAGTGTTGGGTAGTGTTTTGTTCTGTTATACATAGGGTCACTATGAGTCAGGTCCAAGTCAAGGGAGCCTAACAACAATTCATATATACATATATATATATATATATATATATATATATATATGTATACATATACATATGTTATATGTTGTTGTTAGATCCCATCGAGTCAGTATCCGACTCATAGCAACCCTGCATACAACAGGTGAAACACTATAGTCAGTGCTTCTCTACTGTTCATAGGGTTTTCAATGGTAGACTGATTTTGGGAAGTGGGTTGCTGGGTCTGTCTCCCAAGCCTACAGCTCCTGGTGTTCCCAGGTGGTCTCCCATCCAAGTACTAACTAGGCCTGACCCTGCTTAGCTTCTGAAATCTGGTGGGATCAGATATCATAGGGCTACAGCTGCAGGCACATAATATATATATTTTGTGTATATTGTAAATATGCATATAATTATGTTGATGAAAATGAAAATAATATGACAGTCTTTTACTACAAAACTTATTAAAATGAGCACTAGCTACAATTAGTTTTCTCCTTCTCCTCCTCCTCCTCTTCCTCTACCTCTTCCTTCTCCTCCTCCTCCTCCTTCTTCTTCCTCTCTCTCTCTCTCTTTCTCTCTCTCTCTCTCTCTCAGTACTTGGAGATTGAACTCAGGGCTTCCCACATTCTAGACAAGTGCACCACCACTGAGCCATGCCCTGGTCCCTTTTTTATATTTATTTCTGAGACAGGATCTTGCCAAGTTGCTCAGGCTGCCTCTGGCCTCAAACCTGTGATCCTTCTGCCTTAGCCTCCCAAGAAGCTGGGATAATAGGCAGTAGCCACAAGGTCCCACTATTTTTTAATTTGATGGGAATATTTTGAATATCCTAGAAATAAATGGGATGTGAGTATCATTCACAAGTTGTGTTTGAGAGAAATGAAAACA
>VMDO01015195.1:0-51966 GCA_007922755.1 Pedetes capensis | reverse complement strand
AAAGAATCCCATTAATACATGTAGAGTGTGCTATCCAAAAGGTAAGTGGAGTAAAACTAGATATATTTGCAAAACACATTATGTATCATTATACAAGGTGAATGCTATACAGTTTATCAGAACAAAAATATTAAAAGTTATAAAGAAGTGTACGAGGTTTCATTTCAATACATTATGTATGTATAAATAAAGTATACTAAAGTTTAGATTATTTCATTTTCATATTTAATTACAGAAAAATAGCTAGTGAAATGGAATAGCTTTTGCATAAAACTGGGTCAACAATGTGTGAAGTGGTCATTGAGAAGAACAGCTAGTCTCCTTTCTCCTGTCCGAGCTGTACCACAGCCTCACTAGGCTAATTTATTGTTGTTCTAAACTGAGGGGAACAAAGTGTCAGCTTAAAGTCAGAATACATAAGACCACTCAAGGATTAGGAACTCTAGGTAGATAACTAGTTGGTCTCATTTATTAGATAATAAATCATGTGTCATGTTTGATGAAGGTAAACTTGTTTCTCAATTATGTTTATGTTTCGTTTTGTAACTTGATAAAAATCAAGCTTGTGGCTCTACATACGTGAGGACTAGAGTGTGGAATAAAAGTGAGCAGAAGAGTCAGATGGGGAAATTTCTAGCCTGAAATAAACAGGCTTTCTTGGAAAAGTCTACCATACAGAGAACATATCTACAAAAGTCTACTCTAATTCTGAAAAGCACCCTGAATAATCTTTTAGGCAGTTAACTGGGCTATACCAAAGGTCCAACAGACAAGTGATAGCTAGCCATTTTTACTGGACCCAGAAAACTTGCTGATTAATATATCTAGATTCTTTTTACATCAATGGCATCTGTGGAGCTTTGCAGGAAGGCAATGAAAGACAAAAACAATTATTCCTGGATTGTGTTTGGGGTTGAGAAATTATCATTCTAACCACCTAACGCAAAAGAGGGTGTCTCAATATCTCAGGGTAGAACATATCCAGAGACATTAGTTGCAGTTAGTATTCGCCTGAATTTCTGCATAGTTTCTATTCACATTTTGTTCGTTGCTTTATAAGTTTACACTCATGTAGTAGCTCAACATGGACAGTTCTACTTAAGGATAATACTTCAGGTAACAGAAGGAAAAATAGATTTGTTCCCTCTTCAACTATGGGGATGTATTCCCAGATCCCCAGTGGGTGGATGCCTGAAGCCACAGATAGTAATATCTCTCTCTCTCTCTCTCTCTCTCTCTCTCTCTCTCTCTATATATATATATATATATATATATATATATATCACCTATGATAAAGTTTAATTTATAAAGTAGGCACAAAATAAAAAATTAACAAAAACTAATGATGCAACAAAAACTAATGATGCAACAAAATAGTTATAGCAATGTATAATGACAAAGTTGTGAGCATTATTACTCTTGTGCTTTGGAGACATTATTAAGCAAAAATAACAATTATCTGAACTGAATTCAGGCACTGCTATAACCTGACAACTGATTTAAGAAGTGAGGTGGCAACTAAGTAAATAATGGGCAAATGGTATACACAGCCTGGATACACTAGACTAAGGAACGATTCATGTCTCTGGAAAGACAGAGCTGAGGCAGAGAGACTTTGTCATGTTACTCAGAAGAATGTGCAATTTAAAACTTATAAACTGCTTATTTTTAGAAAGTTTCCATTCATGAATTTTGGACTATGGTTGCCTATGGATAACTGAAACAATAAAAAGTGAAAGTATGGAAAAGGAAGAACCACTGAATTTCATTTTTAGTAAGTATCCCTAATGAATATAAACAGATGTGACAACGTCCTAATCATTTAAAGAATTTAAACAGGGTCAGCTTGGTTAGTCCTTGGATGGGAGACTGCATGGGAATACTAGGTGCTGTAGGATAGGGAGAAGGACCTGGCAATCTACTCCTGAAACAATCTGCATTGAAAACTCTATGAATATCAGAGAAGCACTGACAACAGTGCTGGGCACGGCACTGTGCCAGGGAGTGTTTCATTCTGTTGTGCATGGGGTCGCTATGAATCAGAACCAACTCGATGGCACCTAAACAACACATTTTAATCAATAAGGAAAAGTTTATGTAAAGGGTTAGAAACTTCTTTAGATTGCTAGAAATAATTTTATTCTTGTGAAAATTTTGTATAATTTTCAAATGGTCATTATACAGATTCATAGAATTATGGCATTCTTGGGAGACATACAATTATATATTGCATTTGGTTAATTAACTTTGATTCACTTGTATATTATTAAAGAACATAGAAATTTTCTTCAGTTTTGCTGCTCTCAATTCATTTCCTATAGAGGTACCAAATATATACTGTAGTTACAATTTTTAGAGCTAGTACTTCCTTAAGTGATTAGGTTTTTCGTATTTTTATTTCTTAAGGCTTACATTTAAAAAATCTTTTCAAAATATAGGTTCATTTAATTAAGTTTCAAGGGACATAAACATGGTCCTCATATTTCTGTGATAAAATGTTTTATATGTATTTAAGATTTTGCTCAAAGGAGTGAAAACATGTACTTTTGGAATTTCACCTCTACGGTTTACTCTAGCTATGCTGATGCTGGCATCCTTGCTAGGGGAAGTCACTAATTAATGAAAATAACTGACATTTAAAAGCAAAATATAGGCCTTGGAGAGTAAGTAAAGGAGATACAAATCTAACTTACTCTCATTTCTTTGTTGTTGTTAGGTGCTGTCGAGTCGTATCTAACTCATAGAGATCCTCATAGGGTTTTCAATGGATGATTGTTTCAGGAGTAGACTGTAGCATCCTTCACCCTTTTTTGTGGGGTTGGGTGTCGATCTCGGATCCATAGGAACTACAGAGCAGCATTCTGACAACTGAGCTATACTCCAGCCCAAAATGTGCTAAGCTTAAATGTGAAAAGCTATGTTGTTGTTGCTGTTAGTTGCCGTTGAGTAGGATCTGACTCATAGTGACCCTACATACAGCAGAATGAAACATTCCCCCAACACTGTGCCATGCCTGGAACTATGTCAGTGCTTCTCTGCTGTTCATAGGGTTTTCAATGGCTGATTGCTTTGGGATTTGAGAGTGAATTGCCACATTCTTCTGTTGTTTCTTGTGGTGCTATGGATTGAACCCAGGGCCTCAGAGAGCACTGAGCAGCACTCTACCAACTGAGCTAAACCCCAAACCCTTTAATTTTTTTTACAACCCCCTTAATTACAGTTTATCGTGCCTATCACTGGACTCTAATCTCCTTGATGTAGGGTGGTGGTGGTGCTGTCAAGTTGAATCTGAACTCATAGTGTCCCTAAGTACAACAGAACAAATCACTACCCAACACTGTGCCATGTACACAATCTTCTTATGTTTGAGCCCACTGCTGCAACCGCCATGTTTCTTCCCATTTTGGGTTGTGCCACATCAGCAAAAGGAGGTCCCAAGGATTTTACTCCATTCCTGTCATTAAGGTCAACTCAACTTTGAGGAAGCAACTCTAGCCTCAGAAGGCTCATTTCCGTCCCTATATTTGACAGTGCTTCTCTGCTATTCATAGGGGTTTCAATGGCTAATTGTTTTGGGAGTGGGCAACTCAGTTCTTCTCCCTAGTCTGTCTGGAAGCACAGCTGAAATCTGTCCACCATGAGTGGCCCTGCTGTTATCTGAGATAGCGGTGTCATAGCTTTCATCATTAGAGCAATATGCAAGCCTCCACAGCATAACAAGCTGATAGACAACCTATTCATCTCTGTATCCCATAGAGTACTAAACACAAAACAGATTCTGAATAAACACCTATAAACCAACATGAACTGAGTGAACCTTAAGGCAAAGCTGTGGAGTATGCCTTACCATATCTGAAAAGAGTAAGATGGTTATTTCAAGATACAACACTCTGAGGATTAACTGGTGTATATCCTATACTCTGAACACACATATAGTAATACAAATTACCATTATAGAGTTAACCCACATATCTGTGGATTCAATTAATCCACATCTGTGGATTCATCCAACCTTGGAGTGAAAATATGTGGGAAAATAAACTGTATCTGTAATGGGCATGTGCCAACTTTTTCTTGTTATTATGCCCTAAACCATATAGTATAACATCTATTTACAAAGTATTTTCATTGTATTAAGTATTATCCAGTGATGATCTAAGGTATACGGGAGTACATACATGGGTATATATAAGTAGTATGACATTTTATAAGAGACTTGAACATCTATGGATTTTGGTGTGTGTATGGGTCCTGGCACAAAACTTCTACAAATAACAAGGGACAACTTTATACTCTAAAGAGAGAATAGGGTCCAAATGGATAATAATGTATACATTGGCCAATGGATCAGGTAGAAAGTTCATAGGAGGAGTATTTCCACTGAAAATTACATGGGAGGTCAAGTTAGAAATTAGTTTTACTTCATAGAGATACAGAAAAATTTGGACAGAGGGAAGCCTTTGGAGTAAAGGTACAGTCTATATACTTGTATTTGCAATTTTACCTGAAATGAGCAGCATTACAAGCTACAAGTAACCTCTACTTCATTAATGCCTGCAGCTGTACCCCTGTGGTGTCTGATCCTGTCAGATCTTGGAAGCAAAGTAGGGTCAGGCCTGGTTAGTACTTGGATGGGAGACCGCCAGGGAACACCAGGTTCTGTAGGCTTGGGAGAAGGACCTGGCAACCTACTCCCAAAAAACAATCAGCCATTGAAAACCCTATGAATAGCAGAGAAGCACTGACAATAATGTTTCACCTGTTGTATGTAGGGTTGCTATGAGTTGGACACCTACTTGATGGCACCTAAAAACAGCAACTTCATTAATATTAAAGATGTGTCATCTTAGATAATCAAAACTTTAAAAGTACAATGAATGTTTATATATACCATGTACATATACATATATATTTTGTTATTTACATATTGTTCACATGTGTATGGGTACTTACCAAATAATTCCTCCCCAGAAGAATGAGAAAAAAACATAAAAGGCTAAAGAACCCCAAATCACAAAGTGATTTATCCACGTCCAGAATCGAGTATCCAAAGCAAGCTGAAAAGATATAACACAAGGGATTTCATGATGGGTACAAACTGCACCAGGTAATACACTATCATATTTGATAACTTATATATTGTACCTATGTGAGGATCTTTTGCCCATGGATCTGGAGGGAAGTAGAATTAAAGAATAGAATCTAACCTTTTCTTCTCCTTTTTTTTTTTTTTTTTTTTGCAGTACTAGGGAGTTGAACCCAGGGCCTCATGAATGCTAGGTAAGTGCTCCACCACTGAGCTGCATCCCAGTCTCCTTTTTATATTTTATTTTGAGACAGTCTTGCTAAATTATATAGGATGCCTCTGGCCTTGAACCAGTGATCCTCCTGCCTCACCCTCCTGAGTTGCTGGGATTATAGATGTGCACAACAGCACCCAGCCATATCTAGGCTTTTCAAAGTGCAAAGGTGAGAAGACTGAACTCTGCCCTGAGGCTTCTAAAGTCTAGAGTACAGGCAAAGTCAAGTAGTTAAGCTAAGTAGCTAATAGGCACTGCAGATGGTTCAGTACTGGGTGACAACAAGGAATGAGGTAATGGTAATAATATCCAGGAAGTCACAGCCGCAAGTCCTCAGGTAGTGGTGACCAGGAGATGATGGCAAAAGAAGAAGGCCTAACTGGTGGAGGTAGGTATGTGAGGGAGAAGGACCCAGCAGCCCACTCCTGAAACAATTCACCATTGAAAACTGTATGAATAACTGAGAAGCACTGTCAAATATGTTATTATTGTTAGGTGCCTTCGAGTCGAGTCCAACTCACAGTGACCCTATGTAAAACAGAACGAAATATTCCCTGACGCTGTGCCATACCTGGCACTATGTCAGTGCTTCTCTTTTATTCATAGAGTTTTCAATGGCTGATTGTTTCAGGAGTGGAATGCCACATCCTCCTTCCATTTTTGCGGTGGTAGGGATCAAACCCAGGGCCTCAGAGTGTGCAGAGCAGCACTCTACCAACTGAGCTAAACCCCAGCCCCCTGAGGCTGGAAGGCATTCAAGAAACAACTAGGAAAGAGTTGCCCCTCAAAGTAGAGTCAACCTTAATGACAGAGATGGAGTAAAGCCCCTGGGACTGCCTTTTGCTGATGTGGCACAACTCAAAATGAGGACATAGTGGCTGCACCAATGAAGTCAAATCTAAAAAGAACATGTGCATGGCAGTGTTAGGTAGTGTTTCATTCTGTTACACTTAGGGTCACTATGAGTCAAATCTGACTCAAAGACAACTAAAATAGAAGGTGGTGTCTCAGGTTTGTTACTTGCTATGATACCATGGTCCTTGGCTTTCTGTTACAGTTTCTCATTCATAAACAGGATGTTGATAACATTGTTAATGCAGAACGATACTGAATTCCTACCCTCTGGGTTGCTAGGGAAAATGTCAGGATACTCATGTAAAGAGGAGAGAGGGGCTATCTTTTGAGGTATACATGAAAGATACTGCAGTAAGACTAACTTTAACTGTGACAATACATTTAACTATGAGAGGTCAAATTCATGAGCCTCAAGAGTAGCATTCAGTGAGGTTTCGTAGCATTATTACCTGGTAACATGTCAATGCTAATGATTTCGCCAAAACACCCTACTTCTACCTTATGCACCTCATTGCTAACATGGATAAATTTCAGGAGTTAATAGATTTTTATAAAATTGCATCACCACCAAGCATTTTTGCACACATATCTTGCTCATGGACATTTATTTAACTGTTTTAAACAACCAAGTTCTTTTTAGGCCAAGGGAACTCAAATAAATATATAATTTTAAAAGGAATTAGATATTTAACCTGGAAACATGCAATAAATACACTCACAAATTCACAGCCTGTTAATATGCCACTTACCATAATGCCTTAAAAACAGAAGGAACAGATTTTCAACATAAGTATACTGTTTGAAATTTTTAAATAGCAAAACAAAATAGAGCCAGGTGCCATGGAGCACACTTGTAATACAGCAAACTGGGAAGGCCATAGTATCACAAGTTCAAGGACAGGGGCAGCCTGTGCAACTTAGTGAGACTTTGTCACAAAATAACAAATAAAAAAAGGTGCTAGGAGGGGTGGCTCAGGAGTAGAGCCCCCTGGGCTAATTCCCCCAGTACTGCAAAAACCAAAAACCAACCAACCAAACAACCCCCCCCAAATCCTCCGCCCCCCCAAAAAAAAAGAAAAAAGAAAAAAGAAAAAAAAAGTAAAAAAGGAGGGGTACAGCTCAGTCCAGTGATAGAGCACTTGTATAGCATACATGAGGCCTTGGTTAAAAAAATAGAAAGAATATATATATCGTTTGTTACATATCTAAATATATATGTTGTTGTTAGGTGCAGTCAAGTTGTGTCCAACTCATAGCAGTCCTCATAGGATCTTCATTGGCGGTCTGTTTCAGGATTGCCTCAGGAGTGGATTGCCATGTCCTTCTCCCATTTTTGTGGTGCTTAGAATCGAATTCGGGACCTCAGAGACTACAGAGTGGCACTCTACCAACAGAGCTAAATCCCAGCCCACATATATATGAGGCATGATCAAAAAATATGGTGAATATTTAAATTAAAAAATTTATTACTCATGAAAAAAGATTTCCAGAACTGCTTCATTAAGTGGCAAGAATGACGGGGTATGATCAAAGCCAGGGGGAGTATTTTGAGGGGCATTAACGGCAATGTGAATTTTACTGTAACAATTTTTTTCTTTAAACATTTACTATATTTTTCATACACATCTCATGTATATATACATATATATAACAGACAATGGACTGACACAGTGCAACAATGCTCTTAAACATAAAAAATATCGTGTGCCTGGCACGGTGTTGGGGAGTACTTCTTTCTGTTGTTCATAGGGTCACTGTGAATCAGACTTGACAATACCTAACAACAACAACAGACAATATACTAGAAAAAATGGATTTCAAATAATATACAAAAGCCCAAATATCTAGCATCATATACTTTTTAGTAAACATTCAAAGGCTTGAATGACAAATAGCAACAAAAATAAAGATTAGAAGACAAAAGTGATATAAAATATATTTGAATAAATAAAAATCTAACCTTCAGAGTTACAGTAAATACTAAGACTGTAAAAACAATGGTTCCAAAAGTCCAGTTTCCAAACACCTGAAAAACATTAAACAATTACATGTCCCATGAATATACAAACCTATATAGAGTCAAGTTTAATCCTGCATGTAACTGCCAAAGATTTCTGTATGAATTGTTTAGGAAAATGGCTGGTCAATAAGATTAGGTCACAATGCTAGATTTTCTTATGACCCTCAGTTTTCATTGACAGGTATACCACCTCTATGGTTAGCACGGTTTATTTCCATTATTCCCATTTCAGCATCGAACAAAGAACTCATTGGGAAATAAAGGCGGAGAAAAAAACAATACTATTCCACTAAGCAATATCCAGCAAAACAGGTCATTTGGATGACTCATGTCACTAAAGTGTTTGACATGGATTTTTTCCAAAATACAACTAAAGATCTCAAATAAGCAATAACTTACAGACAAATGGGCTCACATTTAAAAATGAGTCTAATTTATTTTGCTATATATACTAAAATTCAGTGTGTGCACATCAAAGAAAAGCAGATACCAGGTAAAAAATCCAAATGATGACAATGAATGGCACATATGCTTACCAAACGCTGTCAAGATCTGAATGCATAACATTAAAACAGAAAATGAGATGTAAAAGTTTTAAAAAAATAAAACCAAAAAATTAAGGTTAATAGAAGCAAAGAAGGATTCAACAAAGTACTACATGACTGTTATGTTTAGTTGCTGACAGTTCTTAACGTACTGTAATTTTAGCAAACACTTGAAAGAACGGTGACATATACATTAAAACATTATTAATTTGGATTTCACAAACTTAAAATGGATAATGAATCAGATAGAGGCTGTGCTGATGCTGTTTATGTACCACCTGTCTTGAAAGTTTGCTGAGCTAATGAATCATGTCAACAGGACTGCAGCAGACTATCAAGCCAGTGTGGAGCAAATTCGTTTTTTAAGCAGTAGCCAGTTATATACAATTTATGAGCCAAAATATAAGTGGTGAAAGTCACAAAATTGGTGAGAAACCTGAAGGGACCTGAGAAATCAGAAAACGGAATTTCTCCTTACTGATGGGTGAAGCTGACTTGGAAGGCTATTGTGACTTTCCTAAGGATACCCAAGACTTAGCAGGACACTCTCCTTAGCAAGTTACTATATAAAGTAGATCTGTATTTTCCTCAACAATTACATTGTGCTCAACAATGTTCATGGATTCATACTAAACTGATTTGTATTAGCCTAAATTAGAGAGTTTTTGACTGTAATACCTAAATTTCAAAGTAAATTCAAATTCATTGTATATTGTATAGATTCCAGATGTGGTAAATTATTTTTGAACCTACAATTTTTGCTTCACATTATGATTAATAAGAATGATCATAAAGGAGAACATAATGAAAGCAGCATGCAAGGCAGCATGTTCAGTTTCCCAGGGTGTGGCTGAAGGAATATAACCCTCTTGCCCCGCATCAAGAATTCTCTCCTGGAGTACAGGCAGGGCAAAATCACCTTAATGTAGCTGCTGATTAATACAGTCACGTGCTCAGAAGGCACTGGCAGAACCAGTGCAGTCTTTCTGGAAAACACTGCACTCTTATTTGGAAGGGAAAGAAGAAGACAAAGAATTTCCTCTCTTCACCTCTTTATCCAACACTCCAAAATTACAGTACCTACCACCTTCAATTCCAAACATGGAAGGTTACTATGAGTAAGAAATGAATGGAGCCAGACTTTGGTTTAAAACAGGAAAAGCTTTCCCATATCAAAATAGAGAAATTCAAAGTCTGAAGTCCCAAGTGCTCCAGTCACCTCATAAAAATTACAGTCAAATTAAGTTTCCAAAAGGGTTGCACATATGTTGTCTAGTTAGCCATGCACATGAAAAGGGATTTCTTCAAAATTTCTTCTAAGGAAGTCATGAGAACTAAATACCACATCTCAATAGTTTGCAAAAATGATTGCAGTACAAGTATGTGTAAGACAGTCCTAGCGCCTACGGAAAAAAGATAAGCCATGCTTTTAATACCAAAGAATGTAATGACATCTTTTTACCTTTCCATTTTCTTCCAGGGACGCAGTCTGAAAAAGAAAATAAGTTCCAAAGAAGAACACTGTCCCTTCAAAGGCAGCCAGAAATGTCCAATATAAGAAGGGGCCCAACTGTAGCATAGCATTGCCAGAAATTTTCCTATTGAGAAATGGGGAAAAACAAGTTAATGAATCTTGGTGGGCTGATTATTTAAAGATGCAGTGAAAAATCAAAGGTAGGCATGGGGTTTGACCCTGTTATAATGAAAGGGGCTACCACTGATGAACTGAAAGGCTTTTGGTAAATGTCCAGACTGAGCCAGAGGATGATCTTCATGTACTTACCTCCTGACTAAGACACTGGAGTAAACTGTCAAAACACTTTTAAAATTCTTGCCACTGACACATTATAATCAATAATAATTAGCTCTTACCAAATGATTACTTCTAATATGCCAGGAACTGGCACATGCTTACACACACACATACACACACACACACACACACCACACAAATTTTCCTCCATATAAAAACTACATGAAATAGATACTATTATTACTCCCATTAACAATTAATAAAGAGCCTTGGAAAGGTATAACATAATGGTTTCCAAACTTTGCACATTAGAGAAACCTGAGGATTTTTAAACGATACTGATGCCCAGAAAGACAAATATTGCATGTTCTCACCTATTCATGAAAGCTAAAAAAGTTGACTACATAAAACAGAGTAGAATAGAAGTCACTAAAGGCTAGAAAGGATAGGGGAAGGATAATGACAGGGTAGACAATGGGTATGAAAACAGTTGAAGGGAGAGATATTTCTAATGTCCCACAGCACAGTAGGGTAACTACTGTTAGAGGTCATCTAGTCAGTCTGATTCATAGCAACCCTATGTACAACAGAACAAAACACTCCTCAATACTGCCACGCCCGGCACTATGTCAGTGCTTCTCTGCTATTCAGAGGGTTTTCAATGGCTGTTTATTTTGGGAGTGGGATGCTAGGTCCTTTTCCCAGGGTATCTATACTCTACACCAATTAATTGTTGTTGTTGTTGTTAGGTGCCATTGAGTCGGTATTGGGCTCATAGTGACCCTACGTACAAGAGGCGAAACACTATTATCAGTGCTTCTCTGCTGTTCATAGGGTTTTCAATGGCAGATGGAATTTTAGGAATGGGTTGCTGGGTCCTTCTCCCAAGCCTACAGCACCTGGTGTTCCCAGGCAGACTCCCATCCAAGTACTAACCAGGCCCGATCCTGCTTAGCTTCCGAGATCTGACGGGATTGGACACCACTGGGCTACGGATGCAGGCCACCAATTAATTAGATGTTTCAAAATAAGTAAAAAAAGAGTTTGAAGGTTCCCAGCACAGAGAAATGAGAATATTTGAGAAGATGGAAATGTTAATTTCCCTGATTTGATCATTACATGTTGTATACATGTATTGCAGTATAACACCATATCCCCAAAATTGTTGTTGTTAGGTGCCATAGAATCGGTATCCGACTCATAGCAACCCTACATACTACAGGCAAAACACTATTGTCAGTGCTTCTCTGCTATTCATAGGGTTTTCAATGGAGGATTGATTTTTGGGAGTGGTTGCCAGGTCCGTCTCCCAAGCCTACAGCACCTGGTGATCCCAGGCAGTCTCCCATCCAAGTCCTAACCAGGCCCAACCCTGCTTAGCTTCCAAGATCTGATGGGAATGGATGCCACTAGGCTATGGCTGCAGGCATCCCATAAATAAGTACAAATATAATATGTCAATTAAAAATAAATACTGATGGTTGGTTCCCATTCTCACTTAATTGGTATGGGGTATAATCTGAGCATTAGGATAGTTTTAAAGTTCCCCAGGTGATCCTAAAGTGCAGTGGAGTCTGGGAATTACTAGTGCAGCAGAATGCAAAGTTTACTCTGTAAGAAAGCTAATACATAGTCCTGCATTGAACTGACTTCAAAGCATCTGCTCTCAATTTGATGCTTCCAAGCAAGTTTTCATCTTGGAAATTTAACCTTTCTTCAGTCTTAGGGAGATATTTACAGTTTTCTATCAAGTCAATAACATGTTTGAAGTTGTACAAAGATGCTTTGATAAATGGCAGGTAGAGAGATTAATTTAAATCTGTCAAAAATAGCATAATCTCCTCGGCACAGATCAGAATGTGAAATAAGCCTATCAATTCTAATGAAGCAGAACTGCAGAAAGAAGATGGGTTTGTATATTTCTTTTGGCTTCTATTTCAAATTGCTCTTAACACTTATGAAAGGGTAACTAATCACTCAAATAGTGCATCTTTTGATAATACTACCAAAACATCATTGGGCCATGTTGTTGTTGTTGTTAGATGCTGTCGAGTCGGTATCCAACTCATAGCGACCCTCTCTACAACAGGGGAAACACTATTGTCAGTGCTTCTCTGCTGTTCATAGGGTTTTCAATGGCAGATTGATTTTTGGGAGGGGGTTGCCAGGTCCTTCTCCCAAGCCTACAGCTTCTGGTGTTCCCAGGTGGTCTCCCATCCAGGTACTAACCAGGCCCGACATTGCTTAGCTTCCAAGATCTGACGGGATCGGATGCCACAGCGCCACAGCTGCAGGCTTCATTGGGCCATAGGAACATCTTTATAATATTAATACAACTGATCTGTGTCCCGGTGCTATTGAATACTGTGGAGTTTCCCAAAACTATGGCCATTATGCAACTATAACCTACTAGCATTTCCAGGTGCATAATCTGAAAATCTGAGGATGCTCTTTGTCCTAGAAAAATGGCAGAAGAGAGAGCTGTTTCCCTGAAACAAGCTCTCCTTATAGCAAGTCAAGTTTCCAAAGCAACTAGGAAATACAGGGAAGGCACCTCCCTAACCACACTTAGAGGGAGTGCCCAGCAGCTGCCAGCCAACGTGGCTTTTCACAGGCATTAACTTGGGCTAAGGCAAAGACGGCAAAATTGGGAAGTGGTTCTTGTCTTTACAAATATCTGTGGGAAGAACAGCAACAGTATCACAGTATCTTGGATTACAGGTCATATTTTCTAGCTGCGTTTGGACGAATGAAAAAGCTGGAAACTCAGAAGTGGACAGTGAACATGAAGGAAAGGAAGGAGAGACTAGAGAAAGGCTGACCAGCAGCAAAGGCCTGAGCATCTCCATATAATAACAGGCAGATATATCAGAACCCTTGATTTTGCCTTTTACAGCTGCAGAAGAAACCAATTGTACCTGCTCTTCCACAAAACAATTCACTTTTTAAATTTCTCTCGAAATTATGAAAATATCCTATTGTCTTGTTTCATGCCAGTTTTTAGAAATGCTTGAGTCACTAAACCCCTAAGATGAACTTTATAATACACTACATAATGCCACTGCTAAAACTAAGAGTCAAATGCAGAGTCAAATAGAACAGGCTTCATATTTACAAAGGAATAATCAGAGTAACCGAACAATCTATAATCCACTGACAAGCTGAGTGTAGTATCTGATCAAAGTAGGCCCTCACTACTAACAAGTACAAGGTTAGGAAGAAAAGCTGTATTTTGGGCTGGGCAAGAGGCATGTCATGGCCTTTATTTTGCATCAGATGCAACAAGTATAACCTCTCCATAAAATTGTTCAATAATTCATTACTTACACCTGCAGTGCATTAACTAAAACGTCATAGAAATCCATACAATATTTTGTGCAACATTTTTTTCAGGTTTTCAGTGTTCTAGATTAATAAAAATGTTCAGCACAGCCCAGAGGGTATGTGGAGGAGGGCTAAGAAAACTAACAGCTACCATCTATTTTAAAATTACTCTGTGTCAGGAATTCCCTTTTAAGTTTTTATAGGCAGTGACTCATTTAATCCTCACAAAACCATTGCCATTAGGCACTGTTGTCCATATTTTACTGAAGATGAAATAGAGGCACATCCCAGTCAAGTAGCCTACACAAGGTCACACAGTAAGTGAAAGAAACAAGGGAAGAGCCCAGGAAGTTAGCTTGAGCTCTTGGAGGGACCAACGTCAGAGACTCAGCTTATTGCCCTCCAGTTCCACTTCAACCAGAACAGGTATACTAATTGGGCTTCAATTTAGTAATTGTCTGAAAATAACTGCTTGTTCAAATGGTGCTTGAAAACCATTAGCCTGCTGCAAAGAGCACAGGGTTGGTTATCAGGACTGAATTTTGATCTTCACTTTGCTTCTAGTTATGCTATATTCTTAAGCCAATCACTTATGTGCCCTGGTTCCTCATTTTCAAGGAGAGTGTGGGAGTTGTGCGCTGTAAAATTTCTATCAAGGTTGGTATGATTCCCCTCTAGATCTGGTCATCTATTCACAACAAATATAGAAATCAGTAGACCACATTAAACAATGCTATGAGGAGGCAACGAGCAAACTCTAGACTGGGAAAAACTTTACAACACAATCTGATTTTGTCACCAAATAAAGTGCAAAGTTAACCTACAGATTAAAAGAGATTCAAGAAGCATATTAAACATTTGTCATGTGGATCTTATTCGGACTCTGATTCAAACAAGCATGGTGCAAAGAACTGACTGGAGAAATCTGAACACTGACTAGATATTTGATGATTGATAGTTGTTGAAGCTGAATGGTAAGGACAGGGGAGTTCATTGTGTACACAGAGTTCACAATAGGGGAAATGCTTTAGGACATTCGAATGGGTAAGTCCTCAAAAGGACAGGAAACAAAAGCAAAAATAGGTAAGTGGGGTTACATCAAAGTAAAAAGCTTCTGCACAGCAAAGGAAACAATCAACAGAGTGAGGAGATGACCTGCAGAACCAGGGAAAATATATGCAAACCGCACATCTGACAAGAGGTTGATATTCTGAATATATGAGGAACTCTACAAAACGCAAGAGCAAAACACCAAATTGGCCTTAACAGACATTTCTCAGAATAAGAGATATAAATGGGCAATAGGTTTATGGAAAAAATGATCAACATCACTAGTTATCAGGGAAATGCGAACCAAAACCACAATGGGCTATCACCTTATTCTAGTAGGAAAGGTTATTATCAAAAAGACAAAAGATAACAAGTACTGGCAAGGACGTGGAGAAAAGAGAATCCTTGAACACTGCAGGTAGGAATGTAAATTAGTACAGCCATTATGGAAAACAGTGTAGAGTTCCCTCAAAAGATTAAAAACAGAAGTACTATATGATCCAGCAATGCCACTAAAGTGTATATATGTAAAGAAAATGAAATCAGTATATTGAAGAGACATCTGCACTCCCGTGTTTACTGCAGCACTACACAACAGTCCAGAAATGGAATCGACCTAAGTGTCCATCAACAAATGAATGGATAAAAAGTATGTGATATACACACACCATGGAATATAATTCTGCCATAAAAAAGAATAAAATCTTGTCATTTGGGACTACATGAATGGGGATTATTATATTAAGTGAAATATGCCAGGCACAGAAAGATAAGTACCACATGATCTCACTCATACGTGGTACCTAAAAAAGTTAGCATTACAGAAGCTGATAATAGAATGGTGATTACCAGAGGCTGAGGAGAATAGAGAGAAGGGAGGGATGGGAAGAGGTTGATAAATGGGTACTAAGTTACAATTAGGAGTAAGAAATGCTGATGTACTATTATTTGGTAGGGTGACTATAGATAACAATTATGTACTGTATATGTAAATAAGCTACAAGAGAAGATATTGAATGTTTTCACCATGAAGAAATGATAGATAATTGAGATGATAGATATGTTTAATCTGATTTAAACATTATACAATGCATACATATAAGAATCACAGGGTACCCAATTATTATGTCCAATTTTTATATTTTTATACATCAGAAGAATAAAAATTGTGTTTGCTATACTTTTGTGGTATGTTTGAAAAGTGTCTTAATAAACAGCTTTAAAATGAGGATAAATCTTAAAAATTTGTATAATTTTACAGTTACTAAATGTAATTTTTTGTGGTACTAGAGTCTTTAACTCAGGGTCTCACACATGCTTTGCATGCTCTCTACCACTGAGCAGTAACCCCAGCCCATGTTTTACTTTTTACTGTGAGATAGGGTTTTGCTAAGTTACGCAGACTGCCTCGGGTCTCGAACTTGTGATCCTCCTGCCTCTGCCTCCCAAATTGCTGGGATTACGCTGTACACCACTGTGCCTTGCTGAATGTAAATTTTATGAATCATACTGGTTAAAGCAGTGTCAGCGAGTGTTTCATTCTGTTGTTGCTATGACTTGGACCCGATTCAACAGCACCTAACAGCACAACTACTGGTTAAAGAAATTACTTAAATTTGCTTTTTTATTTGAGTTTTGTTGTTATTGTTTATTTTTTTCCCCTTTGGTGCTGGGGATTGAACCCAAGGCCTTCTACATTCTAGTCAAGTGCTCTACCCCTGAGCTATACCACCAGCCCCGAAGTCCCTTAAATTTGTGTACTTTCATTTCATACAAATAAATAACTTGAGCCTCTCTAATATTCTTGGAATCCACTATTTAGCAGTGTTTATGATATGCTGTAAATTAATATCTTTATCCTTAGCTGTAGGCTTAATTTCTAAAAACTCAATTAAATCACAGGTTAAGCAACGGGGCTAGTGCCAAGGTCCCTACCCATAGAGAAAATGATCCATTTCTAAATGACACAAACTGAATAAAATGGCTTAATGACTTGTTTTCTTCAACAAAACAGTTTTAGAAAGGACCTAGCCAATGAGGGTGAATAATGCTTCTGATGTAGGTTATAAGAGGAAGAGTAACATAATCTCATCAGGTCAGTCCACTACAGGTAGCAGTCAATATTTTAAACTACCAAAAATCTATGTGTGTGGATTTTATTTTTCCTTTTTCCCCCTTTTGTAGTAAATGAGGGTGGAACCCAGGGCCTTGCACATGCTAGGCAAATGATTTACCATAGAGCTTCACCACCAGCCCATTTTTATTTTTTATTTTGAGACAGAGTCTCACTAAGTTGTACAGGCTGCCTCTGGCCTCTAATTCACCATGCTCTTGCCTTAGCCTCCAGAGTTGCTGGGATTACAGGGTGCACCATGGCACCTGGCTTGCTTTTATTTTTTTGGCAGTTAAAATGTCGTGTCTTTCTGTAAGGCATCAGAACACTGTGACAATACAGGAATTAGTGATTATGAATTAAATGCCTCGCATGCATTCAAGGGTAGGACCCATACCTAAGAAGTATGTCATTTTCCTATTGAATGGTCTGCTTTTAATAGCTAAAATTTCAGAACCAAACCAGGTGAGCAGTTCTGTGTCTTTCCCACCTGCAAATAAAATGACACCCACAACTTAGAAAGTCGGAGGGGGTTTAAACCATATGTTCAACTTACATATACAATCGAGGGTCTGAGGTCAGAGTGTCAATGTTGATGTGCTGTTCCAGTAGACTGTAGGCCAGGATGGGCAGGGAAGTGAAGCAGATATTGTACATTGTAAGATAAGCAGCATCATACAGTGGCTGAAATGACAAACAAAAGAGGAAAGAAATGTACTGTAGCAATAATTTAGAATATGATATTTATGTGTTTATAAAAATCACTAGGTAAAACAAGACAGTTTATGTTGCAGGGGTATCTTTGGTTAACATCTCATGTATTTTGATTAATATTTTCCTAGTCTAAATTCTATAATAAGCCAGGAGTGGTGGTATACTCCTTTAATCCCAGTGATTGGGGAGGCAGAGGCAGGAGTATTGCAAGTTTGAAGCCAAAGGCAGCCTGAGTAACTTAGTGAGACCCTGTTCGAAAATACAAAGCAAAAAAATGGGCTTGAGGATATGTCTCAGTGGTTGAGTGCTTGCAAAAACCATGCATGAGGCCATGGGTTCATCTCCTCAGTACCACAAAAAAGAGTCCTATAATAAGGCCTTTCAAACACCCTCTTCCTCAGAGTTCCTCTGGTGTGCGTTCTTCCTGCCTACAGAGTAATAAACCAACTTTGATCAACTGTAAGTGTGCTCCTAGTGGTCTTTCGCTAGAGGGCTTTGACAATCTTGAGCTCCCAAAACAGAAACTGGCATATAGGAAGTATTCAATAGATATTGGGGGAGCAAATTAATACAGATTGGAAGTTATAACACATTTGTAAATGAGTGATCTGGTATTATGAATCTTTCATTATTGAAAAAAATTAAGGTATTTTTACAAACCTCATTCTGATGAGATATACTGAGTTCAGTATATCTACCCAGTACTAGATATTGTCATGCAACCAATACAATTTGAATTAAAAATTCCCCATACTCATGTATTTTCACACATATAAATGTTCTTTGATTAATAAAATGCACTTAAATGTGAAAAAATTAACACAATTATCTATTTTCAATCACTGTACTAAAGATACAACTACTATCATAATGGAGATTGACTTAAAAAGGGTGGAAATAATTTGAATAAAGCGTCAATTCATTCAATAGTTCACTTGAGAACAATGACTGAGTTTCTACTAAGTTGCCAAGTACAGGGGACAGAATTATTCATCCCTGTCCATCAAGGAGCTCCAATTCAAGACAAGGAGGCAGAATGGGGGGTGACAAGGAGTTGAGGAGCCCACAGGTGGGGAACTCAACTCTAGATTGCAACAGAGCAAAAGCAAGATATAGTGCATACAAAATTCTTGATGAAATTAAAAGGAATGTTTTTCAAAGAATGTGGATATTTAAACTCAGCAAAAATATCCCACTGAATGAAAAAGAACAGGAAAGGTGCTGAGGGCTGGGGATGTCGCTCAGTGGTAAAGAGCCCTTGCCTAGCATGCACAAGGCCCTGGGTTCGATTGACAGTACTGCAAAAACAAAAACAAAAACAAAAACAAAACCAGTGCTGCATTCCTTTTAATTCACAAGTGAGAGTACTAGTCTATAGCATACAACAATATATTTACTTTGGAAACTACTCATTTTCACTAATGATAAATTAAAACAACAACAACTCAGATTAACTGGTGTATAATTTAGTCTTGAATTTCACTCAAACAAAACAAGCATCAATCTACTTTTGTTTCATTATTGTTCTTTATGGTTACATGAGAGAGAATTGTAATTCATAGATGCATAACTAGAAGAGACAGAACGTCCCAAAATCAAACAGGTTTACTTGATAATATTGTTTCTTTTTAAATCTGTTACAAATATTTCCTTTTCAGGGAAAAAAGGACAAGTATTAGCCTAGCTTTGCTTTAAAGAAAGAGAGGGTTTTGCTTAAAGAACCTGAATCTTGATTCCATTTCTCCACTCCTCATAGTCTACCCTCCAAGTTCCAGATAATATCTAATGCATTTCTGGATTAAAAAAAGCTAGGACTATTTACATGTACCCCAAAGATGCACAGAAGGAAGTCTGCTAGGTTGAGCGCTAAACACAAGGGCAAAGTCAAAAGTAAGGACTTTGCATTTCATGTCACCTCCTCAGAGATACCTTCCTTTTACATGGACCACTTTTTTTCTAAAATTGTCTGCACACTTCCTTCCCTCCACTTCTCAGGTCTCTGCCCAAACGTTTCCTCATCAGAGAGATCTTTCTAGATCATCTTCTTTAAAACAGTAGCCCTCTTGTCCAGTCACACTCTACCCGCTTATTATACTTTGCATTTTTTCCTTCAAAGCACATATCAGAATCGCACATTATATATCTGATTGCTGTCTCTCTCTTCTCCATCACTATCCTGCAAGTTTCATGAGGGTACGAGACTCTGTTTTGATCAATGCTATATCCTTTATGTTGTTGTTAGGGGCTGTGAAGTCGGGTCTGACTCATAGTGACCCTATGTATAACAGAACAAAACACTCCTCGACACTGAGCCATGCCTGACACTATTTCGGTGCTTCTCTGCTATTCAGAGGGTTTTCAATGGCTGATTGTTTCTGGATTTCTTCCAGAGTGGATTGCCATGTCCTCCCATTTTTGCAGTGCTGGGGATCGAACCCAGACCCTCACAGAGAACAGAGCACGATGGAGCTAAACCTCAGTCCCCCACATCCTCAGGAAAATACCAATTGCAACCATTAGGATTCAAGAGAAATAAAACTTGTCATTTAAATTTAGAAATCCAGTCTCTAATACCTATGACAAAATGGTAACCTAGCTTGGCAAAATCATTAAACTGCTCACAGATTAACTACCACATTTCTGAGTCACTCGGCATTGTAGTTCCTGGATTTGGCTATACTTACACAAGAACCAATGTAAAATCCATTTCAGTTGTTAAAACAAACATGTCTTCCCATCCCACCACTTAAGGGTCCAGTTAATAGACATGGTAGTCTTTATGTAATATGTGATCAGGAAATAATAGAAGGCAAAACATTTACAGTTGCTTCCAGTAATCTAAGGTTTTATCTAGGAATAACTTTCTGATCAGCTTTGAAATTGATGTTTTTCTATAAAATCAACCTGAGAAGCTGCAAATACATGATATTTTATTTGATGAAAAACTGCAACACTTCATGACCATTGGAACATATTTTATACATTGATGAAAGAAAAAATCAAAACTTTCTTTTGTGGTATTGGGGGATTGAACCTGGGGGCTCATGCAAACTTTGCTCTACCACTGAGCTACACTCAGCCCCTTTTTAAATTTTTAGCTTGAGACAGGGTCTTGCTAAGTTACACAGGCTGCCTCTGGCCTCAAACTTGTATGTCTCCTGTCTCTGTCTCCCAAGTCGCTGGGATCATAGGTGTGTGCCACAATACCCAGCTAAAATATTATTTTTAATGTTATCTCAGCTTCAGCAGGATACACGAAAGCCTTTCAAAAAGAAAAGAACAAAAATAGTTTTCAAAGCATAGATAAAATCATTTGCTTAGTCAAAACAAAACAAAAAAAAAAAACACGCCAAGAAGGTCAACTGTTGAAGTACAAAAGAAATCCTTTAACTTTCAACATATTTCATTAATCCCTACAATCTAATACCTAAAAGGTTATATATTAACAGCAAATATAAACTGCATTATAATACATAACTCAGGACACAAACCTGTTGTGAGAATCCACAGAAGAACTGGTACAAAAACTGTGGTAAAATGAAACAAAGGTTCTGGAAAACAAATTTAGACAAGGTTAATATTTTCATTTGATCATCTTTCTAAACTAATATAGGAAACTCTGCTTCAACAGTCTCTTATCATTGCTAAATTCTTCTAATATCAGAATGTAGTAAATGTCTATTCCAGAGATACTAAAACACAAATGACTAATTCACACACACACACACACACACACACACACGCATACATATATATACACATACACACGTGTGTGTGTATTTTTTTATTTTTATTTTTTCCTTTTGGCAGTACTGGGGGTTGAATCCAGGGCCTCAAGCTTGCATGCTTTCCAAGTGCTGTACCACTGAGCTGCAATCCCAGCCCATGGTTTTAGTTTTTTGAGACAGTGTCTCACTACATTATGCAGACTGCCTCTGGTCTCAAACTTGCCATCCTCTTGCCTCAGCCTCCTGAGTCATTGGAATTTACAGGCATGTGCCACTGCGTCCGGCATTAATTCATATTAAGATTAACTTCTACCTAGGCAGAAGAAGATCTGACTTTATGAGAGCCTCTTGCTATTCTTCTTCCATGGAAGAAATGTACTCATCCAGTACGATCACCTAATGATACTGGACCTTAAACACCAATTGGATTTGCAAAACCATCATAATGCTGTAATGTATATTTTGAAGTCAATATCAATAAATAGGAAATTAGTACAGATTATGTAGCTATCAACTAGTGCTTTCTTGTCGTTTATTACTGCTTCAACTAATAAGCAAAATATTATTGTTGAGCACCTACTATATGCAAAGATGGCACTGTTGGGGATATCAAAAAGAGCAAACTTCTTTCTCCTAAGGGATTTGTTATTTAACTGAAGGAATACTAAAAACAAGAAGAGGCAGAAAAATGAACAAAAGCAATGTACAATGATATGCGTGTATGGAAATGTCATAACGAAACCCAACAATTTTTTCACTAAAAAAAGACTACTAATAAATAACAAATGCATGTTGGGAATTCATAAGGCAGTTAAAAGCCATTGAGTGTGGCTGTAAAACATTAAATGAATGTCTTCAGGCAAAATTATCAGAATTAAGATTTTCAAACGAATGCTATCCTTCAAAGTAGGTTGTAAGCTTATTTGAGTGCTGCTGTCACTTCTTCATGATGTTGCTGGACTTCTCTTTAAGAAGCACTTTCAAGTGCCCATTTTGAGCCATATCAGAAAACCAGTGACCTTCCTTCTGTCACATATTCTCAATTAATTAACCAGATTTAGCTCTGAGAGACGTGGACCTGTTTTTATAAATGAAATGCATCCTCAAAGGATAACCATGAGCTATGTTGAGGATGGTCCTAAAGAACTGTGGTGTACAGTAAGAATGGCCAAGATCAATAAAACAAATAACAACAAATGCTGGTGAGGTTTCGGGGAAAAGGGAACACTCTTACATTGTTGGTGGAGCTGTAAATTGGTCCAACCACTCTGGAAATCAATATGGAGGTATCTTAAAAAACTAAAAATAGATCTACCGTATGACCCAGCTATAACACTATTGGGAATTTACCCAAAGGGAGATGGGTCATCATACCACAGAGACACCTGCAACTCCATGTTCAACGAAGCACTTTTCACAATAGCAAGGATATGGAATCAACCAAAGTGCCCTTCAGCAGAACAATGGATTAAAAAAACCATGGTATATATACACAATGGAATACTACTCAGCAATCAAGAAAAATGAAATAAGGTCATTCGCAGCAAAATGGATGGAATTAGAGAAAATTATTTTAAGTGAACGAACACAAGCTCAGAAAGAAAAACACCACATATTCTCACTCATATGTGGGAGCTGAATCAAAATTATAAGAAGGAAAAGTCCTAGTCAAAGGTCGGATCAAAATAAAAGGGGGAAAAAAAGCTAAGAATGGTGTCAATATAAATGGTCTAGAAAATGCATGCAATTGTTCTAACAAGAAGAAAACAAAGATCACTATAGGAAAAGTCTCTATCTTAAACAGAACTGGAATCCAAGGACATATAGAAAAACATTACCAAGTTAAAGACAGAGAAGACTTAGATGGGGAGGGTGCGGGGGAAGCATATGGGAGGGTAAGGGTAACCTATATGAATAATGTACATTACAATGCATATATGGAAATGTCACAATGAAAAGCATGTCAGAATGAATCACATTAAGGTGTATATTAAAAATTTCCAATAAAAAAAAGAACTGTGGTGTACACGTTTTGAATCGACCTTGAAGCATGAGAATAAAATGTCAGGGCCCTCAAGGTCATCATCTGGAAAAGCAACATTCACTTGTATCAGTTCTGATACAAGGAAATAATATTGTTGGCAGTATTTCTACGGTCATACTCTGAAAAAAAAGGTGCTCTGAGGTTGCAGGAGGCAGAGGTCAGTGGGGATCATAGGGTACTTAATAAGACAGGCAGGGGAGGAGGGCTCCTGCCTCTCCCACTAGAATTAAGTATTATAAGAATAGGGACATGCCATGCGCAGTGGTGCACGCCTGTAATCTCAGCGACTGGGAGGCAGAGGCAGGAGGATCACAAGTTTGAGACCAGAGGCAGTCTGCATAATTTGGCGAGACCCTGTCTCAAAAAATAAAAAATAAAGGGCTGGGCATGCAGCTCAGTGGTACAACACTTGCAAAGCATGCAAGTGCAAGGGCCTGGGTTCAACCCCCAGTACCGCAAAAAAAAGAAAAAGAAAGAAAAAAAGAATAGAGACATTATGCCGGGTATTGTGGGGCATGCCTGTAATCCCAGCGGCTTGGGAGGTGGAGGCAGGAGGATCACAAGTTCGAGACCAGAGGCAGTCTGTGTAACTTAGCAAGACCCTGTCTCAAAAAGTAAAAAAAAAAAAAAAAAAAAAAAAATGGGCAGCTCAGTGGTCCAGCACTTGCAGAGCATGCAAGTGCAAGGCCCTGAGTTCAACCTCCAGTACCAAACAAACAAACAAACAAGAATAGAGACATTCTCTGTCTTACTCCATGGTGAATTGCCAAGGCCAAAAACAGTGCTTGGCACATGCTAACACATTCAAGATATACTTGTTCATTGACTGAATAAAGAAGTTGGAAATCAAACTAGGTCTTAAAGATGAATAGGATATGTTGACAGCAAGAACCAAGGAAAACCAATATATGTTTTAAACATATATGGTAAGACAGGGTCAGACTGGGGGAGTACCTTAAAAGACAGACTAATGCCTAGACAGATTCTACAGGTTCTAAGGGACAGACTGAAAAGTGGCATTTTGTAAACTTTAACCTGATTGGATTACACAAGGAGGACTGAATGGAGAAACACAACACAGGAAAACCTGTTACTGAAGTACTCCAAGAGTGGGGAAATAGCAATTTGAAGATGTAACGATAAGAAAAGATGAAGGGCTGGGTATGGTGATTTGTTGTTGTTGTTAGGTGCCATGCCGTGGAGTTGAGTCTGACTCATAGTGACCCTCATAGGGCTTTCAATGGCTGATTGTTTCAGGATTGTTTAGGGAGTCCTTCTCCCGTTTTTGCAGGGCTGGGGATCGAACCCAGGTCCTCAGAGAGTGTGGAGCAACACTCTACCAACTGAGCTAAACCCCCACCCCACCAGTATGGTGATTACACACCTGAAATCTCAACACTTAGAAGACTGAGGCAAGAGGATCAATCCGAGTTCAAGGCCAGTCTATCCTACATAGCAAGTTCCAGAACAGCCTGGGCTACAAAGCAAGACCTAGTCTCAAAAAAGCAAGTAAGGAAAAAAGAAAAAAACAGGAAAGATTTCTTAGTTTAACCAAAGAGAGTTGAAAATATTAGAAATCCTCTCTGAACAAGCAGCAATATAAAAGGAATACTGTTAAGTCAGTAACTGAGATGATAATTAACATAGAGAGTACCATCTACAAAAATAACCCACAGTCTTGTACTGGTAAAAAGGATGTATCAATTTCTGACCACTGGTCAACATTTTCCAAGTGAATTCTTGTTCTGTTCTCCTTAACAGAGCATTTCTTCCATCTGGTGGTAGTTGCATGAATTGCAGGCCAAAATCTTACGGGCAAACTAATCTTCTGGAATAGAGGCAGATTACCAGATAGATCAGCATGAAAAATCTTAATAGGGTCTCCTATGAGGGGTAAGTTAAGAGAAAATAACCACTCTTGGAAAGCCCAACAAACCCTGACTATGATGTAGAATCCCCACGTCTGTCAACTTGTCATGCTGTGGGGACTTGTGTGTTGCTGTGATAATGAAAGCTATGCCACCAGTATTTTAGATAACAGCAGGGCTACCCATGGTAGACCAGTTTCAGTTGAACTTGCAGACGAAGGCAGACTAGGGAGAAGGACCGGCATCTCACTCCCAAAATGATTAGCCATTGAAAACTCTAATGACTAGCAGAGAAGCACTGTCAAATACAGTGCCGGAAAATGAGGCCCCCAGGCTGGAAGGCATTTAAGAAATGACTGGGGAAGAGTTGCTTCCTCAAAGTAGTGTCTACCTCAATGACGGGAATGGAGTAAAGCCCCTGGGACTTCCTTTTGCTGATGTGGCACAACTCAAAATGAGAAGAAACTTAGTGGCTGCAACAATGGGCTCAAATATAAAAAGATCATGTGCATGGCATGATGATGGGTAGTATTTTGTTTCGTTGTACTTAGGGTCACCATGAATCACATCTGACTCAATAGCACCTAATAAAACAACATCAACAAAAAACATGATGTGGAAAGACTTTTAGACTTATATAAACCTATGGTGGAAATACAGAGTCACCTCCTAGCTGAGGAGCAAAAGCAAGTTACATAGTAGGAGATTTCTGAGGGCTAAAACAATAATAAAGAGTTTCTGTCAAACAGCAAAGTACCTTACCCACATACTGGGTTCACTGCCATCATCATGATTATAATTATATTCCCTCTCCTTCTCCTCTCAGTGTTTGGCTTGGCTGCCAGTTGACATTGTTTGGCAATATCTTAACAAATCTATGACCTTAGGTTGAGGTATAGACATACACGCATACACACACACTATATACCATATATACACATTATATATATGTATATATATGTATATATATGTATATATATGCATATGTATATATACATATAAATGCATATATGTACAGTATATATAACTTTTTAAAAATATTAATAAGAAAGACCTAAGCAGCCCTGTGGCATCGGATCCCATCAGATCTCGGAAGCTAAGCAGGGTCGGCCTGGTTAGTACCTGGATGGGAGACCGCCTGGGAATACCGGAAGCTGTAGGCTTAGGAGAAGGACCTGGCAACCCCCTCCCAAAAATCAATCTGTCATTGAAAACCCTATGAACAGCAGAGAAGCACTGACAATAGTGTTTCCCATTGTACAGAGGGTCGCTATGAGTTGGATACCGACTCGACAGCACCTAACAACAACAAAGGTTGACCATAGACATTATATCAAGTGAAATACGCCAAGCATAGAAAGAAAAATACCTCATGATCTCACACGCAGAACCTGAAACTGTTGATTTCACAGAAGTAGATAGTAGAATGGTGGCTATTGAGGGTTAAGGGTCAGGTGGGTTGGGAAGATGAAGGTCAAAGGGTACAGAATTTCAGTTAGATAGGACTAAGTTCAATAGATCTATTGTATATCATGGTGAGTATACTTAATAATAATGTATTATATACTTAAAAATTGCTGAGAATACACTTTAAGTGTTCATAACACAAAAAAGAAAATATGCTGGGTAATATATATGTTAATTAGCCCAATTTAGCTATTCCAAAAGGTGTACATATATCAAAACATGTTGCACACCATAAATATATAAAATTTTTTCAACTAAAAAAAGAACTGCAAATATTGTACTCAAGTTACTTTCTCAATGGAAATATGAATTAGCAATTCTGAAACTACTTTAAGTATATTCTAGGATTGAGCAAATAAGTACTCATATTGTGGATAATGAGAACCAGCTTTCTCACCACTAGAAATAAAGAGATATAAATAAGAAAGAGGGGAAATCTAGCTGGCTGTGATGGCACACATCTGTAATCCTAGCATTTAGAAGGCTGCAACAGGAGGATCACAAGTTTAAAACCAGTGTGGACTGCATAGCAAAACTCTATCTAAATAAATAAATAAATCTATCTATCTATCCAGAATGAACCCTGTGGTGGTGGACTGGATTCCAAAAAAGGTATCAGTTTGAAAACCAGGTATGGTGGTGCACACCATTAATCCTAGCACTTGGGACATGGAGGCAGGAGGATCATAAGTTGGATATCAGTCTGGGATGCATAGCAAGACCTTGTGTCAATAAACAACAACCAAAAAAAAAAAAAAAAAAAATCCCCCCAGAACCAAAAAACACAAAAAACAAAAAACAAAAAAACCCCCCAAATCCTCAAAGACCAAAAGAGGTGAGGGATGGGGAGGAGGAAACCCCTTGGATTCTGGTCCAACATATGTGTATATGTAATACACATACATACATAGATATAGTTTATGTGTGCCTGTGTTTCTACATGTTTCCTAATTCTGTTCACTGAGTAGGCCTAGAACCAATATCAGCAATGAGCGTAAGTAACTTTCTAAATACTATTTGCATATAAAAGGAAATAGTATTTCCCGGAAAAATGTCTTAATCCAGGACTGGGGCAGAAAAATACAAGATGAGCATGGAATAGTATGTAGTACAAGAAAATAAAGAAGTCTTCAAAACTGATGGGGATAATATTCCCACAAAAAGACATGCAAGTGGAAGAGAAGCCTTTGGTGGTGGTGGGGGGATGGAGGAAGTGCACAAGAGGGTAAGGGGGAACTTATCTGTATAATGTACAATGAAATGCATATATGGAAATGTCACAATGACATGCATGTCAGAATGAATCACATTAAGATGTACATTAAAAATTTTCCAATAAAAATGATGAGGATATGTTAGAAAGACAGAAGAGCTCCCACTGGCCAAATGTGCAACAATTTGAGTAACAAAATAATGATAGTAATGGAGTTTGGTTCATAGAATAAAATAGCTATGTGAGTAGCAGAACCCTCTTTTCAAATGAAATTCTATAGATCAAAGTTGAGGGGTCTTGAGGCCCCCAAAACATCTTTTGAAACAAGTTATCAAAGTTAACATTATTAAGAAAACACACTGATGACATGTGCCTCCTAATATACTAAAATACTCATTATTTCATCTCTGTGGTATTTATGCCCAAGTGAAGGAACAGTCTACAAATTAAATGGCTAGTATTCTTCAAAAATGTTAAGACCATGAAGACAAAAAGACAAGAACTGTTGCAGCTTATGGAAGACTAGGGAGACATGACATCTTAAATGCAAGGATGATCCAGAAAAGAAATGGACCATGACAAGAGCATCAGTGGAATTTGAATACAGCATGTAGACTAATTAATAATAATGTGTTAATTTGTATCAATTTGCTGATTTTGATAACTATGTTGTGCGTTATTTAAGGCAGTAACAGTTGATAAAGCTGAGAAATGGTATATAAAAATTACTTTGTTAATTTTGCAACTTTTTTAAAGTCTCAAATTATTTCAAAACAAAAAGCCAAAAAATTTAAAAATTCTACTGTGCTGAATACAGGAGATCAAGTTTTGGCCCATGTCAGCATACAATGATTTGCACATTTAGACCCAGTTGTCTCACCTTCATGTATGCCAAGTTCATTATGCATAAAATTATTGTTGTTGTTGCTGTTAGGTATGAGGACTTAGGTTCAATCCCCAACACTGCAAAAACGGGAGGTACATAAAACACATGGTTTAAATTCATGGATTCCAAGTTCTGTGAAACCTCTAGGATAGGACAGAGGGGTTGCTCTATCACCATTCAGATAGTGCAATCCTACTTCTCTGATTTATCTGCATAATTTTATATGAACAGAGGCTTCTGCTATTACATGGAGTAGTTTGAGCTGGGTGTGGTGGCACATGCCTGTAATCCCAGTACTTGAGAGGCTGAGGCAGGAGGATCAACATAGTGAGTTCTAGGGCAGCCTGGGCTACACAGTGAAAGCTTGTCTCAATAGAACTAAAACAAAAACAAAAAGGAGCAGTGTGATGGCTGGGGGTGTGGGTTAACGGTAGAATGCTTGCCTAGCATGAACTAGGCTGTTCAATTCCCAGTACAACAACAACAACAAAAGTAGTTGAAATACTATTCAGCCTAAAAAAAGAACCAATTATTGGCCCATGATACAACATGAAACTCAAAAACATGATACTAATTGAATCATGCCAGACACAAAAACACTACATGTGATTCTATTTAAATGTACTAGGACAATAAAACTAATGTGTATATTATATATATTAGGTCTAATTTACATATTTTATATCATAAGTTACTAAGTATGTGTAAAGAGGCCATTGAGTTGACAGGACCATCGCCATCTTGGGTAACTACCATCCTGAGAAACTGTACACTGGAAAATTTTAACTGCCTGCCTGCCTGATTAATTGTTAATTCTTAACCGTTGATTGATTGCCTGTTAAACTCCTGTTCTGCTTCTATATACCCTGCTTGCACAATCCACAGAACTGCCTAATTGTCTGTTACACAACTGCTTTCTTTTGTTTTGTTTTTGTCTTTTGTTTTTATGTCAACCGCTTATACAAATCATACCAGGAACTTGGAATGCTCCTCCATCAGAAGCTTGCCAAAATTTGCCTTTATAAACCCCCAGCAACTGTTCTTCGGGCCCACAGGTTTTAGAGAGACATTAGTCCTTTGTGGCTGCTGGCTTAATAAAGATTCCCTTTTAATTGGCTTTTTGCTCCTTGTGGTGTGTTCCTGATTCCCCATTACAATATATGGTATAGTAGTATAAATCAGATTCATTATTTTTATTGGGGTGGTGGTTACTTAGATGTATGTATTTGTTAAAACTCAGGAAACTATACACTTATAACGGATACATTTTATTGTACTTAACATATACTTTAATAATGCTGACTTGTTGAGTGCCATGGTGCCCGTCTGTAATCTCAGGGATTTGGGAGGCTGAGGCAGGAGAATTGCAAGTTTGAGGCCAGAGGCAGCCTGTACAACTTAGAAAGACCCTTTAGCAAAATAAAAAAATTTAAAAAGGGGATTTAGGGTGTGGTTCAGTTGTAGAACACTTGCCTAGCATTTACAAGGCTCTGGGTTCAACCCTCCAATGCTGCAACATTAATTAATCAATTAATTAAATTAAAAAGAAAGCTGACTTAAATATTAATCTCAAATCTCTTACATACAAAGAATGTCTAGTTTCTGATTCATTAAACAGATCACTTCTGCTTTGCTGAGTGAAAATTAGTATCAAGACAGTAAAAGAGTTGTGGGGAGAAAGAGAGAAGAAAAAGAAAGAGAAAACAAAACCATGACCAAGCTGAGCCAATGCTGGCTTAAACAATCAGAAGTTAAATTACAAATATTTTATCACATACCTTATAGAAGAAATACTGTACAAGATGCGCTATTCTCACATAGTATAGATGTCCGTGAGCGAGTAGCAATTTCTTTAAATGTTTAAACTTTGGAACAGAATAATCACTATTCCTGGCTGCTTGGCGACCTTCTTTGCCTTTAATACCTAAAAATAGAATATCTCCATAGAGTGAGTACTTTATAGAAAAAGTGACCTGTGGATTTAGTTTTACATTTTTAAGTTGCTTAAATGTTACAGATCAACTGTATAGTTTAGCTTTGATGTTTTCCTAGTAAAAGGCCTTTCTTTAACAGTAATATGGAAACTTACCAAATAAAAGTATAAGTTTAATTGGTAATTACCTATTTGAAATACAGTACAACATAAATACAATCATTATTTAATCATTACAAAGCAAAAATTATGTGGTGGAAAAAATTCCACAAGAAAACTATTTTTAACATATTCAGTAAGTGCTTAGTTGTGCTATATTAAGGCAACTTAGAAACCTGGGTTATGTAGTGTAAGGGCTCAATGAGAAGATGAAGTCCTTTCAGTGCATGACACTGACTACCTGCCCAAGGAGTCTTGAGAGCTCAAGAAGCTTTAAGCCATTTCAATATTGGCTAACCAATCAGCAAAACTTAGAATTCCATGCTAAATAAGTCTTCTTCAAATGGGAAGAGGGATTTTGGAATCTAAACTGCAGTATAATAATTCCCAAGATATTCATGCCATATGTGTTCCCAATCCACTGTCAAAAAACTGCTGGGGTATTAAGTCTATTGCCTGATAGCAGTCTGATAGGGAAAAAAGTGGTACAGTTGGTAGAAATACTGTTGGTGTATATCAACATATAAATTCAATGCTATAGCCCAAATCACTGACTGACAAATAGCACTATATAGAAAAGAAGCCAACCAATTATAGGTTTTTACCCTGCAACAGTGAAGAATCTCAAAAGACACAGTACAATAACATAAGCCGCAGTATGGCCAAGGTGGAAAAATCAATAAACTTTTATGCACACTGTCAAAATGAGAGATAATCATGCTGCCAGTAGATTTGGGAAACTGACTTTATTTGGCTAACGTAAAAATATCCTCTAACTTTGTTTTGCTACATTCCCCCCAGCAGTAGGATCTTGTGATGGTCTTGATCAGATGAGGCCTTTCATTAGATTAACAATTACCATTCCCAAATCCAAATTCAGAGTAAGCAACCAATATGATCTCTCTAGAATATGACGATTGTATCTAAAAGCAATACTGATACCTTAAAGCTACCATCTTATTGTATGTTTCTTACCTATTCCCACGTGGGATTCCAAGATCATACTAACATCATTGGCGCCATCACCAATTGACAGTGTTATTGGGCTGCCTTTTAAATTCTTCACCATTCTGACAATCTAAACATTAAATACAGAAGAAATAGTCAAAGCAGAATGTGAGGCCGGACTCACTAGAGATTTATGCCTCATTCATACATATAAATGGAAGTTTTGCAAACAGAAAGGTAGTTTGTGCATATATGATAGTCACAAATTCTCAGATGCAAAACACAGCCATTCAAAATGTAACGCCACCTGTTGTTTCTAGTCTGTACATGCATGAACTCTCAAAAACCTGTCTCCCATGCTTATGAAAAGTCAACATGAGTCCTTCTTTTGCCATTGCTTCAGGTGTCCTTTCAGATCATATTTTGAATGTGTCACAGTTGGAGGCCATAAAGCTGATTTGGGGTAACATATACAGGGTCACCAGAAGACAAATGGGAAAGCAGAGAACAATGTTTTGGTTACCTCTTAGTCTCTCCTTCCTGCTAACACTCTTCTCCCCCTCAGAGCAACGTAACTCTCATTCTTAGAAATTTATGTTAAGTTCTTGCACCCATTTGGCTGCCAACCAAACTTTACTAAATCCTCTACTGCCCAATATGGTTTACCCTCTCCTATAGGTAACTACATGTTAAAAGGGGCATCGTAAATGGGTAGCACTTTTGCAGAGAGACGCCCAAGATACATGTACAAAGCCTGTCACTATTTTGTGAATGTATCTTCTAGATGTGAAAATGATACTGTGTAGCTGTGCCACACACTGCTATGTTCAGGGCAGTGTACTGACCAAAATATTCATTTCTGGTGTTAAAACACTTTTGCTTTGGTGTTTTCCAAAAACTTCTCCTGGCAGTTACCTATGGGAAGTATATTTGGTAAATAGCTGCCTCCCACTCTATGTTTTAGATAATCACTGCTTGTTGTACCAACTGTCAAAACACCTTGTAATTTAGCAGTCTTAAACTTGAGTAAGCTGGGAATGGTGGCGCACACGTGTAATCCCAATGACTTGGGAGGTGGAGGCAGGAGGATCACAAGTTTGAGGCCAAAGGCAGCCTGCACAACTCAGAGATCCTGTTTCAAGATAAAAAATTTAAAAAGGGGGTTGGGGAGTAGCTCAGTGATGGAGTGCTTGGCGATACTCGGTTCAACACTCCAGTATTGCCAAGAAAATAAAAGCTTAAATAATTCAATAACTAAATAATGGTTTGCAAAAATTCTGACCCTATGATAGCTCTATTCCATTCATATAAGTAAAATACATTTTCACCATAACTGAAGTAATTACAAAGAATTTGTTGTTGTTGTTGTTAGGTGCCCTCGAGTCTTGTCCGACTCATAGTGACCTTCATAGGGTTTTCACTGGCTGATTGTTTCAGGATTGCCTTGGGAGTGGACTGCCAAGTCCTTCTCCCATACAAAGAATTTATGCAAGGTTTTTTTAAACAAAATTCAGCCAGGTTTTAGTTGTGTTAAATAGCATAAAAAAGCCCACACATCCAATTGGACTTAACACACAAATGATGGGCCCATGAAATATTAGCCTTCCAATCTTTCCCCATTAATTTGCTTCTTCTCAAAAACCTTGTAAAAGACTATCAACCTGCAAGTGAAAGAGCCAAGGACAAACTTAAAGAACCCAAACTAAGTTTGTTTTTGATGAGCTACAATACTGCTTAACTAACTGCATCTGTTACACCATGCACAATAATGATTTGTTCCTCAGGAGTAAAAACTGCAGCCTGAGGTCAAGGGAAGGCAATAAAATTATTCAGGATGACAGTCTTTGCATGAAAATATAGATTAGATTAAAAGATTAAAATTTGTCCTTGTGAAAAGAAAAAAGGACATGTGATCATGGACTGTAAAATCATAAAGGATTTTAGTTAGATAAATAGGGAGTATTTTACTGATCTCCAGGTCACCCAGATTAAGAGCTTCTTTTCAATCTCTAGGACAGCTTTCATGAAAAAGAAGCAACTACCAAAAATCTATTCATTCATCAATTATAACCACATTCAATACACTGTTCAAAGCAATGTGCTCACATCAGATCCAAAAAAAAAAAATTTAGGGCTTAGTCACACACCTTAAGCAGTATATAATGTAGTAGTAGAGATTAGTCACAAACATAAGTTTATTAGATAACCAGATTAATAACACAACAAAACATGGTGTCTGTGTAGTAATACATGACATTGTCATTGAAATTGTCCACAAAAGAAGGCCTGTGATATCAGAGAAGGGAGAGGATACGATCTGACAGAGTGATCAGGCATTATTTTACAGAAGCAAGCATGATTTAAATCGTGAAATATTAGTAAGATTTGCATAGGGAAAAGAAAAGAAATGGCAGGTTCAAACCATACAGCCAAGTAAGTATTGTACATGCTCGCAAAATACATTTGGTATGATGAGATCAATGAACTGCCATATACAGAGCATGGACAAATACATCTGGAGCCACATCAACACAGAGTGATATTACCAAAGTGGCAGTAGGGCATAAAAAATACTGCAAGAAAGCAAGAAAACCAGCAAAAAAAGAATCTAGGTGGCCAGTTACAGTTGGAGTTTTTCTTTTTTCTTTTTCAGTTCTGGGGGTTGAACCCAGGGCCTTGCGCTTGCATGCTCTGCAAATGTTGTACCACTGAGCTGCACCCCCAGACCAATTTTTTACGTTTTTGAGACAGGGTCTTACTAAAATATGCAGACTGTTCTGGTCTCAAACTTGTGATCCTCCTGCCTCTGCCTCCCAAGCTGCTCGGATTATAGGCGTGCACCACTGCACCCAGCCTACAGTTGGAGTTTAATGAGCTATAAAAAGTTTGGCCCTGGAAGGTAAAGAAGGAATAGATGAAAAAGACAATGTACTAGAAAACAGAATTTGGTGAATGAGACAACACAGAAGAGTAAAGAATGAGGGAAGTCAATACAGATTTTAAGATTTTGAGTGTAGACACCTGGAAGTACAGTGAGCTCAGTCATAGAAATAGAAGACATCAAGGAAATTGATAGTCGGGCTGTAGAGAAGGCAAGGTAGGAGTGATAATGACATATCCAAGAAGATGGGTTTGGTAAGCAGCAGCAGAAGTAAAGGAGAAACCTAAAGATATGGATTGCACATAACGACTTGAAAATCACGTACATGGGCACGGCAGATGAGTAGGTAACATCTTGGAAGAAGTAACTATAGTAAGAGGAATAAAACTGACTGACCACTGAACCACAAGGGGCCACATATTCTTGGTAGGAGAAGAAATGTAGAAGATATTTACAAATATGCCTGGGGAGTATAATTAGAACCCAGGTGAACAATTTGAGAATCAGATACTGAATGTAAGAAAAAAAAGAGAGGGGGGTCTGGGGGTTCAGGAGGTAAGGCTCTGATGAACAAGACAGATTTCTATAGATACTATTCTGGATGGATCTGATGCCCTTTGTTGTTGTTGTTAAGTACTGTTGAGTTGGGTCTTACTCATAAAGACCCTATGTACAACACAATGAAACAATCCCTGATTCTGTGCCAGGCATATGATCTTACTTATGTTTCAGCCCATTGTTGCAGATACTATGTCAATCCATCTAGCTGGGGATCTTCCTTCTTGTAGTTGACCTGCCATTCTCCCAAACACGACACCTTTCCACAGGAATTGGTCCATCCTGACGACATGTCCAAAATGTCAGATGCAGTCTAGCCATCTTTGCTTCCAAGGAGCACTCTAGTTGTACTTCCTCCAGGATGGACCTGTTGGTTCTTTTGGCAGCCCATGGTATATTCAATATTTGTCTTCAGTACCATAATTCAAAAGCGTCAATTCTTTTCCTGTCTCCCTTATTCAATATCCAGCTTTCATCTGGAAATATGTGACTGGAAATATCATGGCATGAATCAGATGCACCTTCATCTTCAATTTGACATTTTTGTTTTTCAATACTTTAAAGAGGTCTTTTGCAACAGTTTTTCCCAATGCAATGCATCCTTTGATTTACCCGTCATTTATTGTGATCCACACAGTCAAATGCCTTTGTATAGTCATTAAAACACAGATAGACCTCTTTCTAGTATTCTGTGCTTTCAGCTAATAACTATCTGACATCAGCAATGACATCCCTGGTTCAAGGCCTCTTCTTTATCCAGCCTGATTTTCCAGCAATTCTCTGTCTATATACTACTGTATTCACTTTTGAATGATCTTCAGTAAAATTCTGCTTGTGTGTGATATTAATTATATTGTTTAATAGTTTCCACATTTGGTTAGGAATAGGCACAAATATGGATCTCTTCCAGTCACCTGGCCAGGTAGCTGTTTTCCAAATCTCTTGGTATAAACGTGAGCACCTCCAGAGCTGCATCTGTTTGTTGAAATATCTCTACTGGCATTGTACCAATTCCTATAGTCTTGTGTTTTGCCAGTTCCTTCAAGGCTTCTCCCACTTCTTCCTTCAGTACCACTGATTTCTGATCATATGCAACCTCTTGAAATGGTTGGTCATCCACCAATTCTTTTGGTACAACTCTGTGTATTCCTTCCATCTTCTTTTGATGTTTCTTGCATCGTTTAATATTTTCCCTATAGAGTCATTCACTTTTGCCACTCGGCGCTTGAATTTTTTCTTCAGTTCTTTAAGCTTGAGAAAAACAGCATGTTCTTCCCTTTTGGTTTTCTATCTCCAGGTCTTCGCACATGTCATTATAATACTTGATTTTGTCTTCATGAGTTGCCCTTTGAAATCTTCTGTTTAGTTCTTTACCTTTGGCATGTCTTCCTTTTACCTTAGCTGCTTGACCTTGAAGGGTCTAAGTGAGGTTCTGATGGTTGAAGAACAGAAAGAAGAGTCTCTGATTGCTGCGAGGACTGTGAGCTGGAAAGTAGACAGGCAATTCCCCAAATGTGATGAGCAGTACCCTGTGCATGTGTGTGGTGTGTAAAAAGAAGCCACAGATGCATCCATCTGCTGGTCTAGAGCAAGGAGCTGAAGAATCTAAAGAGGCAAAACTAAAATATATGAAGGACTTTCCTACAGCATATATGGAAGCGACAAAGTATGTAACTGAGACACAAAGTTTCATTATATCCAATGAGTATAAAGAAGCAAGGTAAAGCAGATCCATTTGGGTTGGGGACTAGGAAAAGATGATATATATGAAATAACCTGTGAGGTCAGTTTTATTATTAAAATTTATGTTGGGACAGGGGAATTCAGAGAAAATTTCAGATGTAGAAAGAGATGAGCTCCAGCTGCCACATTCAGTCATCTGCCATTCACTCTAAGGGACTATCACACAACTGAAAATGTCTGAAAAAAGAATATGTGATGGGAGAAGCAGTGTTTTAACAAGATTAATTCGGGAATTTGAGGAGAAAGGCTGAAGGGGAAAGGCCAAAAGCAAAGAGACCAGTGAGGAGAATAAATTAAATAGTCTATGTACAAAGTCATAAGGGTTCGTACTAGGCTGATAGCAAAAGGTTTCAAAGGATGGCATGAAAATGAACACTACTACAACAAGTAGGTAGAATCAGCAGGCTATAATGGCTATATATGGAGGGAAAGAAGGATCAAAGGTAGTTGTGAGACTTAGGGATCAAAAGAAAAAATGGTCATGGTAACAGAAATAATATAAGACAAAGGAAGAAATAAACTAATCTAAATAAGAAATTTATAAGCTCTTAGACACTAGAATTTAATGTGACAGTAGGGAGTCCATATGGAACTGTCTAGCAGACAGCTAGAAATAGGAGACTTAACATCAAGAAAAAGTCAGGGCCAGAGATTTATCAATGGGAGATAGAAAAATGTGCTAATCTACAGATGTAGTCCATAGAATAAAATGCAGAGGGAAAACTTTGCCCTACAGAAAACTGATAATCAGGGAGAAGACACAAGATAAAACAAAACAAAAATATATTAGGTTGCCAAAGACAGAAAAAATGTCACAACTGTGGACCATTACAGAAATCAAGGAAGGAAAGTTTTCAGGAGGATGTAACTGATTGTGTCCACTGCAGTGGAGAAATGAGGAAGAAAATGCAGACAGACAGGTGAGCAATAAGAGCAGAAAGATCAGGACACATGTGGCTAATGTCATGCGGAGCAAGGAGCAGTGGGTGGAGCCAGCAGGCACTAGGTACTCAGTAGAGAAAGCTGGAAGGTGAGGAACTGGACAGCAAGCTTGAGGGGTCAAGAAGGTATAGCACAGGTTTAAATCAATTTGGGGGAAGTCTCTCCAGCTTGTTCACAAAGAGGGAAAAGCCAGGAAAGAAGAAGTTAGATGTGTACAGAAGGACCCAGAATGGAACATTAACTAATATCCATAGTTACCTGGGCTTTCTGTAATGGTGCCATCCGGCAGCAGAGCACTGCAGTGCACTTCATACAAATTTGTAGGAAAATGCTTTTGTAGTTGTTTGAACTAGAGTCTTGACTAGAATTTAGTATGAGTGACAATGTGGAGCCATCGATGATTAATCCATATTCCTGATGCTCTGTCCAGGCTCTGAAAAAAATTTTTAAAATGTTGTGATTGAATCTATTATACATTTGTATTTAGGATCCTGATTTTTTTTTTTAACCACAGAGATGAGTGTCCCAGATAAAATAAGTCATCATCTGGTTCTTTGACCTCTTTGCTCTAAAGAAGCAATTACTTCTAATAATGGCACAACAGTGACTTTTGGTTACATCTTCGAGACTGAAGCTGCCCATATAGTTGACTATAAGTTCTGAAAACTAAAAAAATAAAGGAGGTTCTGCAATCTGCCTCTATAAAAGAATTTCAAAGTAAATTTTGCAAATTACAGATTGATCAAACTAGCATAAAATGATACTAACTCTGATATGAAAACAAATCATCAACTCTAAATCCTAAACGACACAGAGAAAAGACAAATGGCTTTGGGGTAAACAAACCATAGGAGATCTTTCTCTAACATCTTCTCCTGAGTGACAAAATCGATCCATATAACATAGCTTTTCAAATATAACAGAACATCAAAAAGACAGTGCTTATTATAGATCGTCATTCTATATATACATTATATATGTGTATACATACACATATTTCTTAAATAAGTATTTTATGCTAGCTTAGTGGTTCTCAACCCTAGTCTTGTCATTGGAATTATTTGGGTGGCTTTAAAACATTGCCCATGCCTAGGGCCCATTCCTTGAGAAATTATATCAGAATATACTGGGCAGGGCTTGGTCATATATAGGTATAATTTTAAAGCTCCCTAGCTAGTTCTCATGTTTATCCAGGACTAAGAAGCATTGTTTTTGTTAGGTGCTGTTGAATTGACAGGAAAGACAAATGTAATAAGGGGCCAAATTAAAAGAAAAAAAAACCATATGGGGGGAAATTTAAAACTGAAAAAATTCTACCAATCCATTTGTTTTTACTTTTTTTGCAATTGGGGAAGCAAAACAGTTATTCAAGTTTTGCTCAAGGAATCTTTGGTACCCTTTGAGAATCACTAAAGTGGAAGCATTAGAAACAGTCATATTTTACAGTTACAGAATCAGTTGTCTGATTTAACATTATTCAAAGTTTAATGTGCAAAGGGATCATTTAGGGATGCTGCTAAAATCCAGATTCTGATTCAGAAGGTCTTCAGTGAGAGTTAAAATTCTGCAATTCTAATAAGGTGTCCAGTGACAAGAGAGATGCTGTTGTATGGATCAAACTTGGGAGTAGAGAAAGCTTAATACACATCATCATCATTTCTTTACTCCAGGGCTTCAAACTGAACCTGAATCTGAACCCTGAACCCATAACATGACTAAGTTCAAGCATTCTTTGTGTGGTAAACATGTAGTACTTGTGTAGATAGCAGGGCTTCAAACCAAACCCAAACCTCAACTCTGAATCTGTTCTGATACAAAATTTACAAAAAATTTTTCTGAGCCCAGTGAAAACGGGACTCAGGTTAAGCTTTTGTTGTTGTTATTTTTCGTGTAATTAGCTATTTAAAAATTGAAATAAATAATTATTTATTTTATTGAGATAATTATTTATTATATATCATTGAAATAAAAATTTCATATAATTAGCTATTTAAAAATTGAAATAAATAATTAGCTATTTAAAATTGAAAAAAATTGAGAATGTTATTCACCTATGTGCACACAGGATTAAAATTTTAAGCCTAAACCAATACCATGCCCAAAACGCTCTAAATTTTAACATATTAAACCTGCACTCAGCCTGAACCCAATTTTTCATGGATTTGAAGTCCTGCTTCATTCTGTATTTTTTTGGCATATACAACCTACATCATAATACCATTTTGTACTTATCCATACATTTTCCCTTCATAATTTTGTGAGCATATTTTATTCATTAATTAAAGACATTAATCATGTGTTCTCTTCCTTTGCTCACTCGCAGAGCTGACTTAACTGGGCAGGAAAAAGCAGCTCAATAATAAGTCAAAGAATATTTGTAAACACCACTTATAAGCAAGCTATTATGAAAGAATACAAAGAATTATTATCATTATAGGGTAGAGGATGTAGCTCAGTGGTAGACTGTTTGCCTAGCAAATAGAAGGCTCTGGGTTCAATTCTAATTGCAATTAAAAAAGAATATAGAAAATCAGACATGATAATACATGGTTAATGTCCAGTAATTGGGACAATAAATCCACATAGGAAAGAAAAATGGATTCTTTGTGAGTTGTGATACTTGAAGTGGGATTAACGGCAGGAAAAAAAAGAGATTAAAGGAGAAAATATATGTTGGTGTATACCGAGAAAAGAAGTTAATGAGGTCACTTCAGGGTTTGGTGTGATCTGAAATCTACGAGTAATGGCGAACCACCAAACTGTTCAGAGTAGAGTTGTGATACTGACAGTGCTTTACTCAAAGACTACTTATCTGGCAGAGGGGCTTAGGCCATTCAAGGCATGAGGTACTTGGCCTTTGAGGTAAAGCACTAGTGGTAAGAATGGGAACATGACTAAGGCTTGCTGACTGATGTGAACTACAAAGAGCAGAAGCTGGCAAAGGTGATTCTGGATCTGAAGCCCGTGTAACTTGGGGAAAGACTATGCCTGACTCCAAACACAAGATGATTTGAAATGGTGATAGTGTGTTAACTTTTCCATACACCTGGCTTTTACAAAAGCACCTCAGAACAGAGGAACCATGTCCTTTTCAAATTCATATTTGAATTCATTGTGATGGTATTTGGAAAGGGGGCCATTTGAGAGGTGAATAGGTTTAGATAAAATTATGATGATAAGTCCTTCACAATGGGATGAGTGTCTGTTATGGACTAAATTGTGTCGTCAAAATTTATATGTTGAAGCCTACCCCCAAAAGTGATATTATGAGGAGGTGAGGCAGCTGGATGGTAAAGTTTAGTTGAATTTATGAGGGTAGGGTTCTGCCATTGTGGTAGAACCTTTTTTTAAACAAAGAGGACACCAGGGCTCACTCTCTTTTACCTGAGGACGCAGGTAAAAAGTAGTTGCCTGCAAGCCATGAACAGAATACTCATCCAAATCCAACAATTCTGGTACTCTGATCAGAGACCTTCAGCCTCCAGAACTTTGAGAAATTTCTGTTGTTTAAGTCACCCAGTCTATTAGATTGTGATGGTAGCCCAAGCAAAATAAGACAAATGGACAAGTAAACTGCATGCAATTTAGATTGACCATATATATATATATATATATATATATATATATATATATATATATACATATATATATATATATGTGCCATTTGACTAAAGAAATATTTCTTATAGGCAATTAATAAAAACATGTTTGCTCTGATACTCAAGTACCAGAAGAACAACAGCTGTTTTAAAGTTGGCCATGGCCTCATGTACATGGCCTATTCATTTTAAGCTTGTTTCAACATTAGAGATGAGAACAGAGATGTAGCATAGCTACATCTATGCTATGCTGTGGCTTTGCCACAGAATGGGAGAAAATCTTTGCATCTTACACATCTGACAGAGAACTAATTTCTAGAATATACAAAATAATTAAGAACTTAAACACCAAGGTAACAAATAATCCAATAAATACGTGGGCAATGGAACCTACTGGACAGTTCTCAAAAGAAGAAACACAAATGGCCAATAAACATATGAAAAATGCTCAATTATCTCTAGCCATTCGGGAAATACAAGTCAAAATTACACTGAGAGTCCATCTTACTGGAGTAAGAATGGCCAACATTAACAAAATAACAACAATGCTGGCAAAGATGCAGAGAAAAAGGAACTTTTACACTGCTAATGGCACTGTAAATTAGTTCAGCCACTACGGAAATCATTATGGAGGTCCTTTAGAAAACTAAAAAGAGAACTACCATATGATCCAGCTATACCACTTCTAGGAATATACCCAAAGGAAGGTAAGTCATCCTACCACTGGGACACCTGCACTTCTACATTTAATGCCACATTCTTCACAATCGCAAGGGTATGGGATTAGCCCAGATGTCTATCAACAGGATCAGATTAAAAACTGTGGTGTATATACACAATGGAATATTATTCAGTAGTAAAGAAGGATGAAATTATGTCATTTGCAGCAAAATGGATGGAAATGGAAAGTATTACTTTAAGCAAAATATCCTAGACTCAAAAAGAGACATACTGCATTTTCTTGCTTATATGTGGGAGCTAAGTGTGCCTTAAAGGAATAGAAAATACAAGTGGACCCAATATGAGGGGAGAGGGTATTAGTGGGAGGAAGTGAATGCTGGGGAAGTGGGGAGGGGCAAGGGGAACAACATAGAGGGGTAAAGATGGAGAAAAATGCAAAATATGGGATGCAGCTCTATGAAAATAAGGAAGAAAAAGGAAAGGGAAAAAAATCAGGGTGTAATCCATGGTTGCATACAAGTGTCATTACATGTTAATTAAAAATCTTACTTTTTTGGCTTTATTTTGTTCTGTAAAATGTTTAAGGAGATGCAAATATAAGCAATACTGATTTGACAGCTGCATAATGGCTTTATCAACTGACTTATCACCCTGTGCCTCACTAACATGTAGAAATAAAGTAGTACTACTACTATTACTGAGGCTGGGATTTAACTCAGTTGGTAGAGCACTGCTCTGCAGTCTCTGAGGTCCCGAGTTCAATTCCCAGCACCACAAAAATGGGAGAAGGATGTGGCAACCCACTCCCAAGGCAATCCCGAAACAGTCAGTCATTGAAAACCCTATGAGGGTCGCTATGAGTCGGACACAACTCGAAGGCACCTAACAACAACAACAACTACTATTACTACTAATAAAGCATAGCCTCTGGAATTGGATAGATTTGCTCAATCCTTTATTTACTATATGATCTTGAGCAAGTTACTTCATCTTGCTGAGCCTGAGTTTCTCTTTCTATAAAAGGAAGAAAATAAGACTGCCTAACTGGGTTGTTAATTAAATTTAAATGAGAATAACCCTACAAAGTGCTTAACAGTATTCCTAGAACACAAAGTGTACTCAAGGAATAGAAAAGAGTATTATCCTTTAGGGTCTCCACAGTTATTAGTGCAAATACACCTGGTCACATTCCAGAAAAGGAATTCAATTTGCTTATGGCCACAGGAAATTCAAGTAAGTAATTTAGGCAAGGCTAAGTCTTGCTCAATGGGAAGTACAGAAGATGTATCTCTGGGCATTGGATTACTGTGGATGAGAGGCTTTCCTTGAGGCCCTTAGGTTCCATAAGTTCTTCCTATACAGCCAGGTGAGAACACAGTCAAAAGGTCCATGTTAACAAGTATTTGGTTCTCTTTGGAGTTCTGAGGCAAGAGAATCCACACCAGAAATGCCTCTAAGACCTCAAAATGGATGGAAACTATTACAAACATTGATTTTATTATATACCCAGGCCCTGAACATTTACATATTTGACCTACTTTTAATGTTCCTCAAAAAGTTACAAACAGAATCATCAGACATCCAGCAATCCTACTACTGGGTATATATCCAAAGGAAATGAAATTAGTATGTCAAAGAGACATCTGCACTCCCATGTTCACTGCACCATTATTCACAACATCTAAGAAAAAGAAACAACCTATGGGTCCATCAACTGAAAATGGATAAAGAAAATGTGATACATATACACCATGGAATACTATTCATTAAAAAATGAAATGTTGTCATCTGTGACAATATAGATGAAACTGGAGACCATTGTTAAGTGAAATATAACAAATAAGTGAAATAAGCCAGACATAGAAAGACAAGTACTACATAATCTTACTCATATGTGGAATCTAAAAACACTGATCTCATAGAAGTTGAGAGCAAAATGGTGGTTACCAGAAGCCAGGGAAAGTAGGTAAGGGAAAGATGGGGACAGGTTGATCAATGGACACTAAGTTAGTTAGAAAGGCTAAAATAATTTCTAGTGTGCTGTTGCAAACTAGGGTAACTACAGATAATAGTATACTAAAAATTCCAAAATGCTGGAAGAAAGGATTCTGAAACTTTTTACCACAAAGAAATGATAACTCTTTGAGGGGATAGATATGTTTAACTATGATTAAACATTACAAAATGTACACATACCTCAAAACACCACACTATCCTATCAATGTGAACAGTTTTGTTTTATGAATAAGTTAAACATAAATTTGTTTTTAAAAAATAAATTGAACTATTTCTCTAAACTTTGAGAAATGTAGAGTTTTCTTTTAAGTTAAAAGAGAGGTGACAAAGTGCCAAATAATTTCTGATGGGCTGTTTAGCCAAATCCTCAGGGAAAGTTCTAATTTACAAGGATAAAACACCAGCAGAGAAAAATGAATTACAGAACATGAAACTTTCTGCATAAGCAGCTGTTGTTTACATCTGTACCAATGTCAAAATGTAAGAAATTGATGCACTTTCTTACTTTTTAAGGCTTCTAGTGCTTTTAGGAAATTCATGCAGCAACTTCTTACGATATTCTATTAACAATTCATGTAACCGATCTTCTTTCCTTTCACTTTCTTCAATGGTTTTTGTGGTCAACTCCAGGAGCTCAGTGCTTGTTTGGAAAAGGCGGCAGGCATAGCACGTTGATTTTGCTGTCTCCATCTTGTCCCCAGTAAGAACCCAGACTTTCAGGCCAGCTGCATGCAGAGCTTCAATGGTTTCTGCAGCTTGATCTTGGAGCCTGGAAACACAAGGAAATCTTGTTAATCTCTAAAATTCCTGATAGAGACTCTGTAATGTGGCTTGTTAAAGAGAACATTTTAACGATTCACAGCAATTCTAGTGTCTTGACACCATAGGACAGTTGGGTTTCTCATACATATTTTACTCTTTCTGGGAGTGTTGTCTCTGGCAAAGCTTTACTTTTTTTTTTTTCCCCCTCGGGACAAAGTCTCACTATGTAATCCAGGCTGGCCTGGAATTCACAATCTTCTTGCCTCTGCCTTGTGAGTGCTGGGATTACCGTTGTTTACCATCATCCCTGACAAAATTTTACTTATGAAAATGAATTTCAAGCAATGAAGTTCAGAAAAGTTTATGACACCACTTCAGATAACTGGTATCCAACAGCAGAACTGAGAATTGTCACCTAAGCTAAAATGTTCAGAAACTCACCAAGTGTTTGTATTCCCTTTAGCATATTTTATTACATTTTATGTCTCACCATAACAAATTCCCCCTCTCCCCGGGTACTGGGGGTTGAACCCAAGGTCTTGTGCTTGCATGCTTTTGCAAGTGCTGAACCACTGAGCTGCCACCTCCAGCCCATTTTTTTTTTTAATTTTTTGAGACAGGGTTTTGCTAAATTACGCAGACTGCCTCTGGTCTCGAGCTTGCAATCCTCCTGCATCCGCCTCCCAAGCCACTGGGATTACAGGTGTGTGCCACTGCGTCCAGCTTACCATAACAAATTCTTAACATGGTTCAAAATGGAAACAGCTAAACACATTCTAAACAGAAATCAAAGGAAGTTACTGAATCTTCATTTCTGAGGAGCTTTTAAAACCAGGAAAGCCAACCATCTTCAATAAGAATTTACGTATAACTGTGAAAGACAAGGATAGAAGAATGATACTTTCTTTGGGTTCTTTTTGGCCATAGAGTATCAATGCAATGGGACTAAATGAATTTCATCAGGAAGGGGAAAGGAGAAAGGAAACATAAAGAGTAATAGAGGGGGTGAATATTATCAAAGTACATTATATGCATATATGGAAATATCATAATGAAACACTTTGTATACCTAACATACACTAATAATTAGTTTCAATACCTTTGAATGTGGCTGAGTATTTGTCTGCAACCATTTATTTGGTTAAGTATCATAATCTGCATTTATAATTCTTAGAAAACTCCTAAAATGTTTAGATTCTAAAACTTACTCTTCCAAGTAGATCAGTGCTAGAGTCCTACAATCATGTTTGACAGAGCATTGCCTGTAGATTTAAAGGATATTATTTTGAAGTATGTAAAAACATACACTGGTTTGTTAGATTAGATTAAGTTCTTGTAGTGTTTGTTCACTCTACCTTGAATTTCCTTTCTGCTCATCTCTCAAAATCTTACCTATTCTTCCAGGCACCAGCTCAAATGATGGCTCCAGCACCTTTCCCTACATATAGAAAAACTATCTCATGAATGTCTGCATAAATAAATAGATGGCTTAGTAAATATTCAGAAGACTTTAGTCTGATTCATTCTTCGAAGTCACACATATTTAACTTTAAAAAAACCCATAAAGAGTTCAAAATCTGGTATAATTTTTCATAATTACTAAAATAAATCCTTAAGTCCATTTAAACAACAAAGCTAAATCAGAGATTTCACACATATGAATAAACTACTAATCAGAGGTAGATACCACCCTAAATGACTGGTCAATAAAATAATAAGAGAATCATGATTGACTTACTTATCTTCTACTGCAGTGGCTCCAATTAAATTCATGTTTGTCTCAATATCATCAAAAACCCTTTCCATTTTTTCTTCTCTGTCTTGTAAAGCCATTTTTGCCTCTATTAGCTGTCTGTCAATTCTTTCATAATCCTCTGGAGCGATTTCTTTGAAGGCTACACAAAGTGTCCGATACCCATCCTAGAAACAAAGAAGATCTATAGTGATCCAAATAATAGCTGGGAAAAAACCCACACTCTTTTAAAATACTCCTGCTTTACCCATATGTACAAAAGAGAAATTTTGATACATTTAATTTTGAAAATGAACAGACTGCAAATAAAAACGTTCAGAATAGCAAAGTAATAGCTCTTTTAACAGAGAGTCTTTTTGTTTGTTTGATTGTTTGAGACAGTCTTGCTAGGTATCCCTGGAACTTGCCATGTAGCCTAGGCTAGTCTTGAACTCAAGAACCTCCTGCCTCAACCTCCCCAGTGGGGGAACACAGGCATGTGCCACTATGACTGGCTTGAAAAGTCTTAAAGGCTGCAAATTCTGACCAGAACATTGCTCCAGGATGTTTTATACTAAAATAAAGGAAGTAATATTATTGAACCCTAAAACAACAATAAATATAAATAATAGACCATAAAAACAAGCTAAATTTCATTTCAACATCCATTTGAATAGCAATCGTATAAACATGGTCATTTCTAGAATTTCTCTATTTACTTGTTGAGGGGAGGGGTGTCTGCTCACCATTGCATTACGTTCCACATGGGCTTTAGTTAACTCAATTTCATGGTTTTGCACCCTGGGAAAAACTGCTGAATCTGCTCCTTTACAAAAAAGAAGTATGTCTCCTAAAATAAAGAAACAAAATACTTGATTGAGAATTTGAAGATCAGTATTGGGATTTTAATAAGGTATAAATGTTAAAATGGCCTCGCCCATCCAGAAGCTGGTATGTATTCCAAGTTAGCCTTGCAATGTCACCCAAATAGAGTAAGACATCTGGAGGTTTAGTATGTGAGAACAATCACAATCTCTTCAGACTGCCATGGACACAATAAATAAGTCAGAGTTTACAACATGTACCTCTGTTAAAATATAGCTCTTCTTAGTGAATCATGGAGGACTACATTTGTGTCAAGGAAGTCAGTTGAATTCTTTGAAAATGTAGTCAGTCATGGCCTAGAGTGCACACAGCATACCTGTGGATGTCAAGAATGATGTTCAAACATGGTGAAATCATTCTGAATAAACTAGAGTTAGGTGCCGTTAAGTTGGCAAGATGCTTTCAAACATTGTGCCATGCCCAGCACTATGTCAGTACTTCTCTGCTATTCATAGGGTTTTCAGTGTCTGATTGTTTCAAGAGTGGGTTGTCAGCCGGGCGCAGTGGCACACGCCTATAATCCCAGCAGCTCGTGAGGTGGAAACAGGAGGATCACAAGTTCGAGACTAGAGGCAGTCTGCGTAACTCAGCAAGACTCTGTATCAAAAAGTAAAAAAAATGGGCTGAGGGTGCAGCTCAGTGGCCCAGCACTTGCAGAGCATGCAAGGCGAGGCCCTGGGTTCAACCCCCAGTACCACAAAAGAGTGGGTTCCCATGTAGTTCAACCGTTTTTCTGGTGCTGGTGATCGAACCCAGGGTCTCAGAGAGTGCAGAGCAGCACTCTACCAACTGAGTTAACTCCATGTGTCTGTCAGTTTGCCATACTGTGGGCGCTTGTGTGTTGCTGTGATGCTGAAAGCTATGTTACCAGTATTACAGATACCAGTAGTGTCACACATGGTAGACAGGTTTCAGTTGAGCTTCCAGACTTAAGACAGATTAGGGAGAAGGAAATGACTAGCCTATTCCTGAAACAATTAGCCACTGAAAAACCCTATGAATAGCAAATAAACACTGGTAGACATAGTGTCAGAAAATGAGCCCCCCAAGGAAGGCACTAAAAAGTCAACCGGTGAAGTGGTACCATCTCAAAGTAGAGTCTACCTTAATGATGGGAATGGAGTAAAGGCCCAGGGACCTCCATTTGCTGATGTGGCATGACTCAAAATAAGGAAGAACAACTGTAAATATCCATCAATACTTGGAACGAGGAATGTATATAGTATGAATCTAGGAAAATTAGAAATCATCAAAAGGGAAATGGAGCACATAAACATCGACATTCTAGGCAACAGTGAGCTAAAATGGACTGACATGGGCCATATTTAATCAGATAATCCTATGGTCTACTATGCTGGAATGACAGATTAAAGATAAATGGGGTTGCGTTCATCATCAAATAATATATCTCCACATCTGTCCTGATACAACGCTGTCAGTGATGGAATATCCATGTCTACAAGCAAGGCCAGTTAACACAACTATTATTCAAATTTACACACCCAACACAAATGCTACTAATGAAGATAAGGTTTTTTTGTTTGTTTGTTTTTACCCAGCTTCTGCAATCTGAAATAGAAGAAACATGCAATCAGGATGTCCTGATAATTACTGGTGACTGGAATGCAAAAGTAGGAAAGAAGGCTCTGCAGTTGGAAAATATGGCCTTGGTGACAGAAACGACGCTGGAGATCACGTGACAGAATTTTGTCAGACCAATGACTTTTCATTAATATACACTTTTTCACCAACATAAAATAGTAACTATACAAATGGAAGTCACCAGATGGAATGTACAAGAATAAAATTAACCACATTTGTGGAAACAGATGATGGAAAAGTTCAATATCAAAAGTCGGAAGAAGACCAGTTGTTGACAGTGGGTCAGATCACCAACTGCTCATATATAGGTTCAAATGGAAACTGAAGAAAACTAGAACAAGTGAATGACAGCCAAGGTATGACCCTGAGTATATCCCACCTGAGTTCAGAGACCACCTGAGGAACAGGTTTGATGCATTAGACAGCAATGATTGAAGAACAGAAGAATTGTAGCATGACATCAAAGACATCATTCATGAGGAAAGCAAAAATTTCTTGAAAAGACAAAAAAAAAAAGACCAAATTACATGTCAAAAGAGACTGAAACTTGCTGTGAACCACAAGCAGTTAAAGTAAAAGGAAGACATGCCACAGTTAAAGAACTAAACAGAAGATTTCAAAGGGCAGCTTGAGAAGAAAAACATCAAACATTATAATGATATGTGCAAAGACCTGGAGATAGAAAACCAAAAGGGAAGAACATGTTCTGTTTTTCTCAAGTGTAAGGAACTGAAGAAAAAAATTCAAACCTCCAGTGGAAATAGTGAAGGACTCTGCAGGAAAAGTATTAAACAACATGGAAAGTATCAAAAGATGGAAGGAATGCAGTCATTATACCAAAAAGAAGTGGTGGGCGAACAACCATTTCAAGGCGTTGCATATGATCGGAAACCAATGGAACCTGAAGGATGTAGTGGAAGCATCCTTGAAGGAATTGGCAAAAGACACGGCTCTAGTGATGGAATACCAATAGATATTTCAACAAACAGATGCAGCACTAGAGGTGCTCAATTGTTTATGCCAAGATATTTGGAAAACAGCTACCTGGCCAACTGACTGGAAGAGATCCATATTTATGCCTGTTCCTAAGAAAGGAAATCCAACCAAATGTGGAAATTACCAAACATTACTATTTGTTGTTGTTGTTGTTGTTAGGTGCTGTCGAGTCGGTATCCGACTCATAGCGACCCTCATTGGATTTTCAATGGCTGAGTGCTTTGGGATTGCCTTGGGAGTGGATTGCCAGGTCCTTCTCCCATTTTTGCGGTGCTGGGAATTGAACTCGGGGCCTCAGAGACTGCAGCGCAGCGCTCTACCCGCTGAGCTAAATCCCAGCCCAACATTACTATTAGTAGTAGTATTATAGTTGTTGTTGTTGTTAGGTGCTGTTGAGTCGGTATGTGACTCATAGCAAACAGGAGAAACACTACTGTCAGTGCTTCTCTGCTGTTCATAGCAGACTGATTTTTGGGAGTGGGTTGCCGGGTCCTTCTCCCATAAACAATATTATTATTTTTTTTTTAATTTTTATTGGAAAATTTTAATGAACAATTTAATGTGTTCATTCTGACATGCATTTCATTGTGACATTTCCATATGTGTTTCATTGTACATTGCACAGATTACTTCCCCCTTACTTTCTTGTACCCCTCCTCCCCCTTCCCCCCCAACACCAATGGCCTCTCTTCTATTTCCATGTCTTTTTGTGGGAATATTTTTCTATATACCTTTGCATCCCAATTATGATTTAAATCCAAACTTTTTTCTGTAGTGATCTATCTTTTTACATTGTCAGCAGCATTACATGAATAATCCAGCCCATTTGCATTATTACCATCCTTTGGTGTTGTTGATATTATTATAATTATTTCCTAAATTATTAAAGTTGGGCTGTTTACTTGGAGGTTTACCTCTTTCTCATTCCTCACTCCTGTTTGTCCCTCCTCCCACTCCTGTATTCTCCCATCATTGCTTCCTTTTGCTAGATTCCTCCCTCCTTCTTTCCAGTCCTTAAATTGTCCCTTCTGCACTAAGTTTACATTAGCTTTTTACTATGTTCCAATTTCTGTATAGGATTTTTTCGGCCTTTTAAATTAGATTCAGCTACCACATACGAGTGAGAACATGTGGTATTTCTCTTTTCGGGTTTGTTTTCATTCATTTAAGATAATGTTCTCAAGCCAGGCACAGTGGCGCACACCTGTAATCCCAGTTGCTCGGGAGGCAGAGGCGGGAGGATCGCAAGTTCGAGACCAGAGGCAGTCTGCATAATTTAGGGAGACCCTGTCTCAAAAAGTAAAGCAATGGGCTGAGCGTACAGCTCAGTGATCCAGCACTTGCAGAGCACGCAAGTGCGAGGCCCTGGGTTCAACACCAGTATGGGGAAAAAGAAAAAAAGATAATTTCTCCAATTCCATCCATTTTGTTGTAAATGACATTATCTCATTTTTTTTGATTGCTGAGTAGTATTCCATTGTGTATATGTACCATAATTTTTTTATCCATTCTTCTGTTGACGGGAACTTTGGTTGATTTCATGTCCTTGCTATTGTGAAAATTGCTGCATTGAACATGGAGATGCAGGTGTCTCTGTGGTATGATGCCTCATCTCCCTTTGGGTATATTCCCAGTAGTGGTATAACTGG
>VMDO01015194.1:30214-52069 GCA_007922755.1 Pedetes capensis | reverse complement strand
TATCCAAAGCATAACAATAACAATTTGTAGATTCATTTTTGGATTTAATGTCATTTAATTGTTCTAGTGTGAAAAGATCTTGGTACATATTATACCCTTCAGTGTACATGCAACTAGATTGGTACATAAACAAAGGAAAAGGGAAGGAATCTACCAAAATAGAAATATTCTCTATCTCAAGTTATTATGGGAAACAACAAGATATATTAGCTATATGTCTTTAAAATAAAGAATTTAGGCATGAAGCACAATTTTTTTAAGGAGGGAATTTATCTTTGATTAAGTGCTTAAACTTCATATATCTATGTTAACTACTTGGAGCTATGGACTAACCTTAACAATTTTCTCAAGATTTGCACTTCTAAAACACACAATCCTTATATTCAAACTAGTTTATTAAATATTCTAATGAGATTTTTTAAAGGACTTTATATATTGCTGTTTGACACCAATTATGATGGCAATTTATCAATGTTCAAAAGAAAACAGAAGGTTAAAACTTCTACTAGAGGGCATAAGGACTAAATATCACCATTTAGAAGGATGAAAGGATTTTTTGGCCCACTTCTAACTTATCCAACCAAGTAACTTTTGACTCGTTTGTCTTTATCTGAAATCTTAATAGTGCCATATCTAGAAAATGCTTACACATTTCCAGTAAAGTCAATGGGAATTATTTCAGACATGTAAAAAAATGCATAGCCATTTAGTTGTTTTAACAATTTCTTCTTTTGCCCTTAAGATTGCTTTATTTCTGTGAAGTGGATTTTTGTGGAAATTCTGTTCTTTATTGCCCAGGAGATAAATGTGTGTTTTCTGAGTTATGGACCTCAATGATGTTTTTGCCACCTGGCTCAGGAGTACTGACTGAGGAGTTTTCTCTGCTGTAACTGCAAGCTTTCATTAAAAGTGTCAGGCTGTGATACTGTGGTGTGTACAAGTTAGACCTAGTGTTCAATGCCCTGGAGAGGAAGCTGTGATCTTTTTGCAAAAAAATGTATCTACAAGTAATGATTTGTCAGGAATTTTATGGTATGATCTCATTCGTTTTGAAATAGGCAACTTCAGAACAGGAATACTTTATATAACAGCCACTCTCTTTCATGTTATTATAAAGCATCTACATTCACATCAGTGGAGACCCTTAGTACCTCAGCCAAGTCAACTGAAAAATTCGAGGCAGTAAGAGAATAATTTTATGTTGGCTCAGAACACAGGACTACTTTGCAAAGTAGTTTGTTATTGTTGTTAGGTGCCCTCCAGTCAGTATCTGACTCATAGCGACCTTCAGGGTTTTCAGTGGCTGACTGTTTCGGGATTGCCTTGGGAGCAGATTGCCAGGTCCTTCTCCCATTTTTGCGGTGCTGGGAATTGAACTTGGGACCTCAGAGACTGCAGCGCAGCGCTCTATCCACTGAGCTAAATCCCAGCCCAAGCAAAATAGTAGTGACAACCAATATATGATGGCATCATATGTAGGTATGATAGTTTGGTCAAGCTAATCACTTATTCATTTTCACAAAGGTAATAAATATTTTACTTGTAGATTTAGTGTATGCTGTGTATGTAAGAGAAATGCACATTTCAAATGAGTTTTTATTTTATATTTTTAAGCCATCATGATCATTTCTTACATATATTTCCTTTTTATTTTTTTGGTGTAGTACTGTTTTTGTGCGGTGGTTATTATCCTATAAATACTAAAGGAGTCATGCAAATAGATAAGTGAGTAGACTCTTGGATCCTGTGTTCATGGATCAATATCCAATTGCATATGATGTTTTTCTAGGATTTCTTATAAAATAAAGGTGTGATTACAATTCAGAGGTTTAAAATAAACTGGAATATGTGAATAGGAAAAGCAATAAAGGAAATGGGTAACAAATAAAAACAGCAAAAATTGTCACTTGATTTAAAATTCTGATGTTGTATTGTATTGCTCAATATTACTTGCATTGATTACTCATAGTTTCTATGGTTTTAATTCCAAGTACTTAAAAGGAAAGAGACCAGTTTTACCTTTCTTAAAAAAATGTATTAAGCCATTAATGTTGTGAAATAGATTAATCTTCAAAAATTTTGCTCAGAATTTTTACTTAACTGATAACCATTTAGTTCAACTCATCTTACCTGGCATTGTAGAATCTTTGTTTGTCTAATAAACGTGAGATGTAAGTTTTAAAAATGCTTATTAAAGTTTTTTTAACCATAATAGCCTGCAGCGGTAGCCCGGTGGCATCTGATCCCGTCAGATCTCAGAAGCTAAGCAGGGTCGGGCCTGGTTAGTACCTGGATGGGAGACCGCCTGAGAACACCAGAAGCTGTAGTCTTGGGAGAAGGACCTGGCAACCCCCTCCCAAAAATCAATGTGCCATTGAAAACCCTGTGCACAGCAGAGAAGCACTGACAACAGTGTTTCCCCTCTTGTACAGAGGGTTGCTATGAGTCAGATACCAACTCGACGGCACCTAGCAACAACAACAACAACAAACTATAGTAAGTTAACAAACCCTTTTCTTGGTAATAAGATCCTTCCAAAGATCCTACAGCTTTAACTTGTTCTATACCACCTGAGCTAATCCACTCTCTTGACCTCTGACAGTCCAGACTCGTTATTAATAGTCACAGCGTTGGAATAGTTGATGGATAAGACAAATGACCTTTGGAAACCTTTGATTTGACTGATTCAACCTACAGACTATCATATTTCCTTATAAGCACAGGGCATTTTTCCCCACTGAGCTATTTTCTAAGTTATTCCTTGGCACTTTCCAGATAATGGTCCTGGGTGGACTGAAGAGATGCAGGAATAGAGAGAAACAACTTAGAGTCTGCACCAGGAAAAAAATATAACAAAACGTAAAATGTCTGAAACTCCCATTGTCTCCTAGGTGCTGTTTTAAGTGTTTTACAAGTATCCATCAATTTTATCTCAATAATAATTTTCTGAAAGAAATGATTATTACCCTTATTTTTAAATGAAACTTGGACAGATTAAATGACCAGTAATGAGTGGGACTGCTGGGAAGAAATATACTTCCTGTTCCTAGTCATCAAAAGTGATTGGCAAACCTAATCTATGTTTTTATATATATAAGAATAATTATGATGTATATGCATACATAGATAAATATACAACCATACTTATATAAGAAGAGAAAATACAAGTTGAGCCAATGTGACTGAGGAGGGGACTACTGGGGGAGAATAGTTGATGAGGAAGGGAGAGTGGGGAAGAACAACAAAGAGGGACTAAGAGGAGAGAGAAAACGAAAAATACAGGGTGCAACTCTATGAAAATACAAAAAAGGAAAAACATGTCAAGGTATAACCCATGGTGGCACACACTGTCATTTCAAGTTATTCAAAATTTTTACTTCTTTTTTTCCTTTTTCTTTTCTGTTTATTTTGTTCCATACAATGTTTAAGGAGACGAAATACTGATTTGAGAGTTGCATAACAAATATATCAACTGACATATTATTCTGTAACCCACTAACATGTAAAACTAAAATACTAGTTTAAAAAAAGCATGGTAAAGGAATGAAAAGACTTTTAAAATCTTATTTTTACTTATTGATTGATTGATACTGGGGGGTTGAACCCAAAGCCTCAGGCATGCTGCACCCCCAGCCCCTTTTTAATTTTTATTTTGAATGAGAGGTCTCACTACATTGTACAGGGTGCCTCTGGCCTCAAACTGAAAATCCTCCTGCCTCTGCCTCCCCAAGTCACTGGGATTACATGTACTACCATGCCAAACTAAGATTTTTTTTTTTTTTGCCATACTCCGGGTTGAACACACAGCCTCGTGTTTGCATGCTTTGCAAGTACTGGACCACTGAGCTGCACTCCCAGCCCATTTTTAAACTTTTTGAGACAAGGTCACGCTAAATTACATAGACTGCCTCTGGTCTCCAACTTGGGATCCTCCCACCTCCGCCTTCCAAGCCGCTCTGATTACAGGCATGCGCCATCGCACCAGGCTCCAAACTAAGTTTTAAAATCTGAAATGCTAGTGCTTACACAGGCTGGAGTTCTGGCTCACCATTTTGTTATGCCTGTAAGTGTTCCTCCATGGTTATATTTCTATATGTAGATCCCAGAATCCTGATAACCTGCAAACTATTATTGAAGAAATCTGGCTAAAAACCATTTCATATTGTCATAATTTTTCTAATTTTCTACAATGGAAACTGAAAAGTAAAGAGCACATTAGATTAGTCATCTGAGGATTGCTTTCTCTTTCTATGTATTCTTAGGCAGGTTATCTAGCCTCTTTGGACCTTTTGCCATACCTGTGATAAAAGACAATTACATTACATGATTATACAAGTTCCTGCAGACACTAATGTTTCTGTGATTCTTCCTTTTGTAGATGACAAAATAGGAGGATGAAGGAGATTGTTTAGTTAATGTTACACACACACACAGAAACACACACACACAAACACATGAGAAGGACACACCTGGTATTAAAAACTCTTTGTTAACCCCCAAGTCAGATAATTATTGCTACATGGTGTGGCCTTCTCTGGCGTCCGTGTCATCTTCAGTGCAGCTGGAGAGTTACCCTGTATGTTAAGTAACAGGATTTTGAACTTAGCCTTGTCCCATCTGGCATTACCAATAATATAAATGAAGATATAACAGGGTTGTCAAGTTGATGAATGTTTAAACATTGCATCCACTCCTATGAAATGATGAAGTGTTTAAAGTTCTTGAAAAGTGAGACTAATGAAGTGAGTTCAATGAATGAAACTTCCCTGTTTCTGTCAGTGACTAAAGATTTGCATAAACACCATGGTGAGATTTGCCTGACAGCATTTTTATTGACATGAATTTCATATTCAACAAGATAGGGAGGAGGTTTGAAAAACATAATCTTAGACTACAAAGGAAATAGTAACATCCACACATAGGTATGTGATTCTATGAGTAGAATTGTTTTTGTTGTAGTTGTTGTTAGGTGTCATCGAGTTGACCCTCATAGGCTTTTCAATGGCTGTTTCAGGATTGCTTCAGGAGTGGATTGCCACGTCCTTCTCCCTTTTTTGCAGTGCTGGGTATCAAAACTGGGTCCTCAGAGAGTGCAGAGCAGTACTCCACCAACTGAACTAAACCCCAGCCTGAAAAGTGGAATAGCAGATCTCAATATTTTCTCCCTACTGCACACTTGACAGATAAAACTTATGTGGATTCTACTAAAATTTTGGCATGCAATAGCAGAGCTATTTTGAAAACCAGATTATCTTCCTATCAGTGCTGCATTTCCCCTGGCATTTTCTTATGACCCAATGACACTGACTTTGTTTCATGAAGGAGTGAGGCTAAGGTTGTGCCACCTTCTGTCACATGGCCTTATTGACCTTTTCAGAAAATATGTTAAGTTTATATCTTGCTGATAAAGAAATAACTCCCTGATGAAGGCTCTCTAAGAGGAGTTCTTCATCAGCTGATGGTTAGGATGGGGTAACCTCTTTGCAAGGGAAGTTTTGCTCTGGTAATTGCTTTTGTCCAGACTCATCACTCATTTATTTTACTGTCACAAAATTTAGTTGCTAGACTTATCCAAAATACTTGAAAACAAGATGCATTTACTAATCCCAGAGTTGTATCACCTTCGATAATATTTTATTCCTTTCCCATGTATCATTAAATGAGCAGGAATCCCATGTGTGGTCATGATGACTAGGTCTGTGCTAGGACCCAAAACTTACAACATGAAGTTGTTATCTTATGGAATGTGAGTGTGTGAAATGAAAGTATATTTTCCTCAATCTCTAACCATTTCAGCTTTCCTGGCATTATATTTAGAAAGAAGTTTTTGTGTGGGGATTAGAGAGGGAAAGTCATCTTATTAAGGATGTCATTTTCTAAATAAGGTTTTAGCTAATGTAATGCTTTGTCTTTTTTGCTGTGTTGTTTTTTAAGATTAATTTTCCTATGGAAGCTCTGTTAAGATTTTTTATAATTAATACAAATGGCAAAAGGAGATATTCTGGAATATTCTATAATATAATATATATAATATTCTGAAATATGTCTATACTGTGTGAGATGACCATGGTACTTATAGTAATTTTTCTTTATTTTCACAAAGAGCTGGGAATAAACTTCTTGTAGATGCAGAATCCCAGTTAGTAGTCAATGTCGCCATTATCCTAGGCTTCCCTTATTTTGACATAAATAACATTAGTATTGGAGGGTTAGATGGATTTTCACCAGATTGGTAAGGTATGTTTAGAATGGCTTTCTTAAAAGGTATATTCTATGGCTTGTAGAGAATTCACTGTGGAGGATGTTAAGTAGAATCTCAGGGTCAAACATTTAAAGTCTAATTTATAGACAGTTCCTATCCCAGACAAAGAAAAATAATATTCAATAAGGAGACAATGGAGTGAACAATTAGAAAAGATAGTCTCTCTCAAATGCAACCAAGTACAATTGTTAAGGTGAAGCATACTTGAGTTTGCAAAGATATGACCCATTTCCATCCAAAGCAGCTGAAACTGTAGTGGTATGGGAATCTTTGTAAGTGTTCGTAGAGATTTGTCATGTATATTGAGAATTAAGGGGAAACTGTGGTTTCAAACTTAACCCCCAAAACTGATCACACCAAAGAATCTAACATTGGTTCAATGTCCAAATTTTGTTACTGTTTTCCAATCCTAAATTAAAATGTAATCTTAATATAGATGTCTTCTTTTAGAAAGTGTTTGCTAGGGTCAATTAATGAGTCTCTATGAGAACTCTCAAAATCTTTATTAATGAATAAATGACCAAATAAAGGCATATGAAAAATAGCCAGACAATGATGAGATATACCCATAATCCCAGTGACTCAAGAGGGAGACACAAGACAATCATAAATTTGAGCCCAGAGCCAGCCTGAGCAATTTAGTCAGACCTCGTCTCACGATAAAACATAAGAAGGAGGTTGGGGTGCAGCTTAGTGATACAGCACTCACAAAGTATGCATGAGGTCCCTGGGTTCAGCCCCTCAGTATGAAAGAAGGAAATAGAGAAAGAAAACAGAAAAAAAAAGAAAGAAAGAAGGAAGGAAGGAAAAGGAAAAGGAAAGAAAGAAGGAAAGGAAAAAATGAAAGAGCACTATGATTTACAACTGTGTAATAAGTGCTCAGTGGGTAGAGCGCTGTGCTGCAGTCTCTGAGGCCCTGAGTTCAATTCCCAGCACCACAGAAAAGGGAGAAGGGCCTGGCAATCCACTCCCAAGGCAATCCTGAAACAGTCAGCCATTGAAAACCCTATGAGGATCGCTATGAGTCGGATACCGACTCGATGGCACCTAACAACAACAACAACAACAACAACAAACACCAACAAGGGGCTGGGATTTAGCTCAGTTGGTAGAGCGCTGCGCTGCAGTCTCTGAGGTCCTGAGTTCAATTCCCAGCACCACAAAGATGGGAAAGGGACCTGGCAATCCACTCCCAAGGCAATCCCGAAACAATCTGCCATTGAAAACCCTATGAGGGTCTGGTCGTTATGAGTCAGATACCGACTCGACAGCACCTAACAACAACAACAACAAATACCAACAAATCCCTACTACTATGGTAGAGTGCTTGCTCTTCATGCTCTAAGGCCCTGGGTTCAATCCCCAGCACCACAAAAAAATGAGAGAAGGGCCTGGTAGCCCACTTCTGAAATAATCCCAAAAACAATCAGTCATCAAAACCCTAGGTATGGTCACTGTGAGTCAGAGGCGACTCAATGGCACCTATCAATAATCTCTCTCTCTCTCTCTCTCTCTCTGTCTCTCTCTGTCTCTCTGTCTCTCTCTCCCTCTCTCTCTCTCTCTTTTTGCAGTACTAGGATTGAACCCAGGGCCTCATGCCTGCATGCTTTGGAAGTGCTGGACCCTGAACTGCACCCTCAGCCCATTTTTTTTGACTTTTTGAGACAGGGTCTCGCTAAATTACACAGACTGCCTCTGGTCTTGAACTTGCTATCCTCCCACATCCGCCTCCTGAGCTGCTGGTATTACAGGCATGCACCACCACACCCAGCGCTAAATATGGAACGCCTCATGAATTTGCTTGTCATCCTTGAAGAGGGGCCATGCTAATCTTCTCTGTATCATTCCAATTTTAGTATATGTGCTGCCAAAGCGAGCACAATATCTCTTTAAAATTTGTAATTCCCATGGAGCATTGCTTTGGTATCACTATTAATAATTCATCACAAAGGCAGACACCCACTTTATGGGTACTTAACTTGCAGCCAATATGTAATTTACATTGACAACTCTACATATCATGCTCCAAAGATTGTTTATTATGGACCTCATTTATATGTACCTTCCTTGTGATTCATTATAAAGGTGCTTCGTTAAGGAATTTAAATGGATTTCTACCTCTGTTAGTCATTAAAATTATAGACAATTATTAGAACTCTAACACTGATTTTTGCTTTCTAGGGCAACTTTTATTTGATGACTATTAGTTACCTTGAGCTGACAATGTAATATAGCTATTTGATAGAGCAGGATAACTCATTTATTAGTTGGGAAGTGTAATTTGAAGAACTGTTCATAAACAATTTTTAAGGAAAAGAATGAACCTGTTGGTCCACCTGAATATGCTATACCACTTGTGTGAAGTTATTAGATATGAAGGGATTTTTCTATTTACTGTGAAAGATAAATATTCAATACATGCTTTATGATGTGAGTGTTCTAAATTGAGATATTTTAGAGACTTTGAAAAGATAGCGTTGATATGTGTGAGCCACTGATATCTTTATTTAAGATGGTGTCTGTCATTAAAAAATGAAAATCTAAGCAAGACTCCACTATATCATGGATAATTATTTATCATATTTAATAATGAAGGATCCTGAGTGCTTCAAATAAACATTTTTCTTTTTCCTCTATGGGGAAACCTAACCGTAGTAAAAACTTGAGCTCATTTTTCAAGATTATGCCCTGGAATCAACTTTTAGATTACTCATTATTTATTTTATTCATCCTTTGACAATGATTTCAAGATCAATTTTTCATTCTTAATAAGGGCAAAATAAGCTTTTAAATAAGCTAATCATTCTTAGTGTTTGGCCTGATTTCATTTTTTTCCTAAGACTGACTTTAAAAATAATTTATCATATATACTTGACAAACATGTACCTTAAGAGCCCAATTATTCTTACCTTTTAAAAAAAGAAAATTTTGCTTATTATATCTGAGGTGTGATTATAATAAAGATCTATTATATAAATACTCCAAGAAATCTTTAAATAATTCAGAATGGCCTCTGTCCAATCCTGCAATATAATGTTTTAAATTTTTAAAAAGCATAAAATGAATCACTTATAAATATGTCTATTTTTTCTTTCTATTTGAACCTACTTATCAAGTAACAGAATGTCACATACTTTGGATTATAATATTCAGAGACGCACATTGGTTTTGCTCGTGGTGGTAGTGTTTGTTCTTGGCATACTTTCCATCTTATCCTTTCTTTGATAAAGATGGGCTCCCCCAGCTAACTGCTTCTTCTCACATGTGATAGAAAAACCATATTTCCCAATGTCATTCCATCCACATTACTGTAGTTGCAAATATTAAGGTCACAAGAACAAATAAGTTCCTCATTTAAGAAAATTGCCTGGAAATTGCTTTATCTAATCAAATCAACTCTTCTCCATTTATTGTGACCGTCCTTCCTCAGCTCACAAGAAACATTATAAAGTGACAATTAATTTTCACTCAATCTGGGCCATCAGTTAGAAACTGGTTTGAAATGTTTCATGTGATCCAAGCTGTTCCGAAATCAAATCTCTTTTCTCTGTCTTGAAAAACTTTGGCATTATGAAAATCTCATCAGTTGTTTACCCTGAAGTTTATCCTGCATTTTTTCTGCTGGCAGAAACCGAAATATTGTCAGTGTGACTCCTGTCAGTAGGCAGACTAAAGACACTGGAAAACACAATTTAGTTCTACCCAAAATTATTTCTGGTTTTATTAGTCTAAGTCTACTAAAGAGGATTCCATGACTAAAGCCCAAAACATATGAATATCAAATATCATAACAAACACAGTAATGATTAACCTGATGATTTTTTTAAATTCACTTTTCTTTTTTCTTGGAAGCCTTATTTAACTGACCTGATGCCAGATTGCTTAGTGTCTAATTGCATCTAAAATGCTCAAAGTTGGTCATTTTATTGAATCATTTTAAAATCATTTTGCTGTACTCTCCTTTGTTTTATCTTGGTGTTTTCCTTAATTATTAAAGAGCTACAAGAAGGGAAAGGAATAATGGGTTCTAAAAGCTGCAATGACCTCCATTAGGCTGTAGATAAAACTTTGTATTAATTCTTCTGCTATGACAGATAACAGTGCAACAAAGACCTCTGGGGTCAGTAGCTTAATCCTTTTATTTGGCAATGGAAAAATAATCTAGGTGGTTTCCATGATTTCATGTGCCAGGTATCAAAATTAAGAAAATATATTGGAAATAAATTTAAGAGTTGATTATCATAAATAGTAAACTATACTCTAAAAAGAGTTTTATTCAGTATTATTTTTCTACTGCATTTCATTTTTGCCTCCTAGAAATGGACTCCTTACTTTAAATTTTGCCTCCCTACCTCCATTCCGTCCTCAAAAGACAACAAAAGTGGTCTTTGGAAAATTCAAATCTAACCATGTCACTCCCTTCTTAAAATCTTTATTTGGCTTCCTCCAGTTTTGGGGCTGGGATTTAGCTCAGTTGGTAGAGCACTGTGCTGCAGTCTCTGAGGTCCCAAGTTCGATTCCCAACACCACAAAAATGGGAAAAGGACGTGGCAACCCACTCCCAAGGCAATCCCGAAACAGTCAGCCATTGAAAACCCTATGAGGGTCGCTATGAGTTGGATACCGACTTGATGGCACCTCACAACAACAACAACTAGTTTTCAGAGGAAACTTCAAATGATTCGGAGAACACAGTCATTCCTATCATATTCCTTGTCTGCACTGATAGACTCATCTCCTGCCTGACTCACACTCTCTGCTGCTGCCATGATTCTATGGCTTACTTTTCCCTGAAGGCATGTTCCTTCTTGATCTTCTTGATCTGGCATGTGGGTGCATTAGATTCCTTCCCCCCAAAAAAATTATTGTTTGTCTTCTTTCTCTGACTAAATCCTGATCATTTTTTCATTCAGTAATCTTTCAGGATTCACTCCAGAATCATCTCTTCCAGGAAGCCTTCCAAGAGGCACTGCCTTCATCCTTCCTTTGTGGCCCAAGGCTCCCAGTGCCGTTTTCACACAATTTTGTTCTCATTGTCTTACTTGTGTTTCTGCTTTCAGTAGACTAAATGCATATTAACTGAAATTAATCACTGAACTCTGTGTACCCAGGACTGCCCTGGGATGCATATTGTGGGTCCTCAGAGAACAGAGCTTTGTTAAATCTATGATAAGGAATTCTGTCTTCAAACCAAGGCTCTGGCAGAATCTTACCCTATGACCTTTATTTATTATACTCTTTAATACCCAGAAGTCTTAGTGATGGTTTTCTTCAAACATAACAAGAGAGATTATTGCCTCTAGTGGATTATTGTAACTGTTAAGGGAATATATTATTGTTATACATATTCTTATTCTTTCTGGGGCAAAAGTATTTGTTCAAGTTCATGATTGTGAGAGAATTGTAAGTCGAGAATAAACTGAAGTTCATATATCTTTGCTTTTTCACTTTTTTCTGAAGTCTCCTGGAAAACTTTATTGCTGTGGGAATACAAAAGGATTGTCATAGTTTTCTATGCTTTATAGCTCTGTAGTTCCCACTGCTGAACAGGAACAACTACTTCCTTACCTATGAACAATAACATTTTCAAGTCAAAACTCACTGATCAAATTGATTAGTTACCCCCCAAAATAACTTCCTGGAGCAGAACACACTTCTTTTTTTAAAAAATATTTTTGGCATTTTCTGTTTTTCATTATTTGGTAGATTGAAATGTTATTGCTTAGGGATCTTCAGTTCACTTGGGAAAGCAAACTTGAGAGAAAGATGACTAGAGACTTTCTTTATTGAAGAAAAATGGAGAAATGAAACAGAAAAGAAAAATGGCTTTAAATGTGTTCTAGAGCAGAAAGTCATGTGTTTGGAGAGGGGCTACAACATCTATTCTCTCCCAGGGCATATTCCCTGAAGTTTCTCTGTTTTATAAGGTTTTAAATCTTATGCTGAAATAATAGCGGCCTCATTCTGAAAAAGTCTGTACCTTTTTCCTCTTGGCTAGGTAGCCATTGAGTACAAAATCAATAAATTGGAAAGTTTGGTGGGTGAAAACCTGGAATAATTAGGTTGTAATTCACATGATGAATTGGCTAGGAGATGGGGTGGAGGTGGTGAATTTAACTTCTTTGAGCCTCCATTTCTTCATGTGTATAAACAGAAGATAGTGCTAGCTGTTCTCTCCTATTCCCTAGTTTTGAAGTTAACTGATGAAAGTAATCCTAGTTTTTATACCTTCAGGTACCACTTTCTCTCACCTCAATCAAACTCCATTGCCTCAACCAGGAATGTGGGAATGGGAGGGAAGGAGGAACAGAAAGAAGGAAGGAGAGAAAGAAAAGGAGGAAGGAAAAAGGCAATGAAGAATTTCAATATGCCTTGGGGACATTTTAAGTTTTCCAACCTTTATAATAAAGAAATTTTTCCTAATAATACCAACTATGAATGATACTGTTCCATCATACATAAATAAGTTTGACTCTTTAGTAGTAAACAGATGATCATTCAGATGATATGATAGAGTTGCCTTTTGATAAGAATAAGATTTTACAGATTTGTTTTGAAGTATACCTATGATTTATATAGTATAATATAAACTTTCATAAATAATTTGAAAATTTCCATACATATTATTAAATTATTATATCATAAAAATTTAAATTTTTACACACAAAAAAGCAGAAATGTTTGGTTATGTTGACCTTTATGGAATTTTAAATCTATTTTCTTTCTGTATGTCCCATTTATCACTGACAGATTACTTTTTCTTGGCTCCTCTCTTTTGCCTCCACTAGATGATACCACTCACTTCTCCCATCTACACATAAGAAGCACGTATAAATACATAACAATATTCATAATACTCATGTACATGTTCTGTTACTCCCACCCCTTCTTCTTCCTTTGTTTCTTTTCCCTCTTTTTGTTGTCTTTAGCCACTGTAACTGTTAAAACAAGAAATTATTGCTCTAGGAAAAGCTGTGGCAAAAAATCTCTTTAGAGTAGTGAAAAGTAAAGATGTCACATTGAACACGAAGGTGCGCCTGACTCATGCCATGGTATTTTCAGTTGTATCATATGGTTTTGAAAGCTGGACATTGAACAAGGGAGACAGGAAAAGAATTGATGCTTTTGAATTATGGTGCTGGAGACATCTCTTGAATATACCATGGACTGCCAAAAGAACCAACAGATCTGTCCTAGAAGAAGTGCAACCAGAGTCCTTCTTGGAAGCATGGATGGCCAGACTTCATCTTATGTATTTTGGACATGTAGTCAGGATAGATCAATCCCTGGAGAAAGACATCATGTTTGGGAGAGTGGCAGGTCAGTGAAAAAAAGGAAAACTCTCCACCAGATGGATTAACACAGTGCCTACAACAATGGGCTTAAACATAAATAAGATCGTTTGCCTGGCACAGAATCAGGAAGTGTTCCAATCTGCTGTACGTAGGGTCACTATGAGTTGGTTGTACCTAACTCAACAGCACCTAACAACAACAGATTAGGAGATGCTGCTGGGATAGACAGCTGAGTGCAGCTTCATAAGAACCATCAGAGAGGTTGGTCAAGAAAGACCCTTGTCTTATGGACACTGATCAGCTGAACACCTCCATCCCCTACATACAAAGCCTCATACTCATACTGCCTTTGATTTGTGACTGCCTCATGTCTCCATGAATCTTGAGTGGGAGAAAGAAAGGTTAGATGCTTCTCTCTACTCTGGAGGAGTAGGAAAATGCTTATGAAGCGGTTATGAGTATGGCCTTTATTTTCACATGCTCCTGGAATTGCAGTGCTGCCCTTCAACTAACTATATGATCTAGGCAAGTTATATACATGCTGTGAATTTTAGAGACTTCACTCAGCAAAAACATGGTGAATGTTTGGTAGCACCTCACCTGTGAGGATTAAGTAAAATAATGTACCATAAACCTCTTAATGTAGTAAATTTTAGTTTTCATCTTGAAATATGGAGAATGTATGTACCATGATTGGAACTAAATGACAGTGTAGATCTGTGCCTTTCAGTGTGTTCTGCATCCCACACATGTGTGTCAGATCCTGCATTAGAACTTCTGTGGGTAAATGGAGAAGATGGTTGGATTAGTGATTGATTGATTTTGCGGTACTGCTGGGTTGAACCCAGGGTCTTGCACATACTTTGCAAGCGTTCCACCACTGAACTGCACCCTCAGCCCTTTTATAATTTTTTTTGTCTTGAGACAGAGAGTCACTAAGTTGTGCAAGCCTCTGGCTTCAAACTTACCATCTTCCTGCCTCTACCTCCTGAGTTGCTGGGATTATAGGCATGTGCCATTGCACCCAATTGAGGAGATGGATTTTGAAAAGAATTCTGGATGATGCTTAAAACTAAAATATTTTAGAAACACTGCCTCAAGGCATTATCACCAATTTTCAAATAAAAACTAATTTTAAAAAATTGGATTCAGTATGTAATTTTCAATTTCCTGTCAATCTTACTCTTTTGTACTCTCAAAACTTCTTTATCTTCTGTGCAATTATACTAAAAAATAATGTATTTTGATGCAGGCATATTTGGAATAACTCTTGTTTCTTAATCTCTAACTTCTGAATAGAAATTATAGAGACCAAGTCTTCAAGTTTATATTTTCACAGTGCCTCATTATTCACAAATATTAAATTTAAGTGTGGCATTGCATTAATCATCTGCAATTGTATGGAACATTTTCAAAGTTGAGAGAATAAAATAAATGATATGGCTTTTATGTCAGAACTATGTATGTTTAAAGGAATCTTTTACCAAACTACATTGTGTCATAGTCAATTTGTAATTAGAATAAAAAGCGAATCTTGACTAATAAGCAAGACAGAGTTACAATGTCCTACTCAAATGAAAAAGGTTTGTTATCCAATGGGGCTCCTACTTAGTTTTTGTTTTAGTTTTAAGATTTTCACTTATTATCTTCCTATTGTAGTAAGTTGCATTATATCTACACTATTCCCAGGGTGATCCCAATGACAGTGCTCCTTCCAGGCAGACTTATGTCTCTCATCCTATTTGAGTGGATATACATGTGGAAAGGAAATATCAGGAATCAAATAAGCTTTCCTGAATGCTATTTTCACAGTAGCAAAAGTTAGACTTAGTTTAATTACTTGTAAACATTTTTAATAGCTAATAGTAATTGTTTTATGAAAAAATTGTATTTTTTTAAAAAACAAGTACTTACTGCTATTTGAAGAAACATCAGATGAGATGAAAAAGAATCAGTAAAAATACTCACAGTAAAGGAGTAATTTCTTAAACTGACTTCTAGACAAGCATCAGATTTTGGATGGATCAATGAGATGAAAGTGTGAAGATAGTAGCATGAATATATATGTGTATATATATGCATATGTATGTAGATGTGTATATGTGTGTGTGTGTGTGTGTGTGTGTGTAAAAACACAGCATATTTACTACTTTATCAGGGAAAATGCTTTGCATATGCTATAACATTCAGCACCAATACCAACAAAACAGAATAACAAGCAGACTCCATTGATTTCCCCCAGCTTCTCATATTCCTTACTAAAGCACTTTAGGATGTAAATAATGCATACAACAGATTGCATTAGAGGTGATTGTCTCCATATTGCGTACATAAGTCAAAAGGCATTATTAGTGCATTAGAGACTGAGTAACAGTTGCAGATTTTATAGTCTTTTTGCCTAATGACTGTTACAAATGGGACACTTGAGAGCCCAAACAACCAAAAAAGACTATCTTGATAATTTATCTCACAAGTTGTCTTCTTTTGCATCATAAAAAATTTAAAGTAGTTTTTGGAGCAAATAAAAGCCTTTTAGTGCAAGAAATTGTTATTATGTATGAAAAAAGTACAAGATCTTCATAAAGCAATATTATATTATCCTTTGTGATCTGTGCCTGGTATTTCTTTTTTAACCTAGGCAAAGTAATTACAAATAAATTGATAGTACAGGCTCTATGTGGTTGTCTCATTAGTTTGTGTAGTCTGGGGAAAGCATACACACACACACACACACACACACACACACACACATATTAATCTATTGTATCTTCCATTACTTTAACCATGGTAGATATAAAATAAAGCAAGAAGTTTCTGCTATACAATCCCATATTATTGATAAATAATAGCAAGTATTTTCTCCTTGATCACACATTAACATGTGATCTATAAGATGTTAACTGAACTGTTTTTTCTTCTAATAGGAACTTCATCAGCCTCCTATCTTGACTTTGTCATAACAGAGGAATTGTTCATTTATTTTAGGGTCACCAGCCAATATATCATCTATTTCTGCATCATTTTTGTCTCTGACAGCTACCTATATTATGTTCAATATCTGATCTTGGTGAGCATTTTCAATGATGAAAATACTCCCATCTTCCTGTGTTAAATTCTTTTCCCTTCCTCTGAGTGGGGTCTGTTCAACAGCATAAAACATTGACTTAAGTTTTCACTTTAAGCTAGTGGGATGTGTGAGGTGCATAAATGGAAAGTTGATGACCTAGAAATCCATGGCTTCTGCACAAAAACCAGCCTTATACCTAAACTATGTAAGAAAAAGCAAACTTTTGATTGAACTGATAGGAACATATAAGATTTGTTTTAAGGTGTATATTTTTACTGACAGTTTAACAGACATTCTCTACAGGAACTTGATAGGGTTACAGTTAGTTCTGAAATTTAGACAACTTTTGTATTAGAATAATTGTAGATTTATATGAGCCTGCAGCCATACCACTGTGGCATCCAATCGCATCAGATCTTGGAAGCTAAGCAGGGTTGAGCCTGGTTAGTACTTGGATGGAAGACCACCTAGGAACACCAGGTGCTATAGGCTTGGGAGGAGGACCCTGCAACCTACTCCCAACAAAAAATCTGCCATTGAAAACCATATGAATAGTAGAGAAGCATTAACAATAGTGTTTCGCCTGTTGTATGTAGGGTTACTATGTACAGACTCAATGGTACCTAAGAACAACAACAGATTTATATAAAAGTTGATAAGAAATGGCAGATTTCTACTATGCCCTGTGTCCAATTTCCCCAACTGTTCACATCTTAATGCTACTTTATACATGTGTTATAACGAATGAACCAATATTGCTTTGTTATTCTTAATTAAAGTCCAATTCTGAGATTTTAAAAATACATTAAAATGAAAAGAAAATAATTTATAATCAATTAAATATATTTCTCAGATTTAAAATAAAGGGCAATTAGAATATGTATGAAAGAAGGGTCAAATTACATATCAAGTCATAAGAAATGATCTTGTGATTCAGTGTAGGTGAGTAGAAAGTAATGTATTACAAATAAACACTGTATATATGCTCTTGTATTGCAATTCCATTCAATAGCATATTTACTTAAAGTATCTCATCTAAAATTCTGGAAGAAACATTGTGTGTTTAGAAGGCTTTGATTAGAAGCTATATTCCAACTTGATTTTGAAAAGTGTAAGTATTGTTAGGCAGGTGCTGGGCTACTCCTCCCCTCTGACAGAACCTCCCCACCCTGCAGAGCCCTAGGTACACACACGGCTGGAGTCTCCAGTGCCCCCCAGAGCCTCTCTCAGTGCACACACCCCATGGCGGGGCTTTGTGCTCCTGGAGGGCAGGTACCTCATCCTGGTTACCATGGGGACCAGGATCCTCATTCTCCTGCTCCTAGTGCAGGACATGTCAAAGATGGCTCCTCCCTATAAGGAGGTGCCTCCTTCTACCCACTATCCCTCTGTCTGAAAAGCCTGAGAAAAAGCCTGGCAAAATTTTTACTGGAAAGTCTGCCTACCCCCACTCCCCACCCTGCAACTATTCCAGCCTATCAGAACTCTCCGCACACCTGGGTCCTGGGTCCTACCTATCCCCAAGAGTATGTCAATTACTCCTTCCCCCTCCCATCTAGAGCCTACAAATGCTTCACCACTTCTTCCTCCAGGGACTGCTCTCCCTTTGCTAGGGACAACCACAGCAGCTTCTCCCCATAAAGGTCTATTGAGTTTACTGGTTTTTTGGCTTCTTACCTAACAAGTATTATCTGCAAGGTGAATCATCTCAGTAGTAACAACCATTTACTGAGGACCTACTATGTGTTAGATGATTTACATTGTACTTGACACATACTACCTTTGGCCCTGCAGAGTTTAATATTATACTGTAGAAGCAAAAATTGAAGCTCAGCAAAGCAAAGCAAGTGGGTTACACAGCTGAGAAATGATAAATACAGGTGTGGAGGAGGAAGAGGGAGGGGACAGAAAAGGAAAGAAATCTAGGGGAAATAATCTGCTAAAAAATAAAATATATGTTAAAAATCCCTTCTTATTTATAACCATTAGAAGATTCAATATTTAAATTCTAAACCTGATTAATAGACTGGAGTGTTCTGTTATTTTTAAATCTGTAAATAAGGGTGGTTGGTCTAAATTGACATTTTATAAAGTTGGGTTATTTTTAAAATAGTGTTACCCACAGGTTTATCAGGGTAATGATAAAGATTTGCCTTAGGACCAAAGAATGCTATAAATGACTTGTTTAGGGCAGTTATTTATAAAGAATCTGAGAAACAGAAAATATATCAAACTGAATGGCCCATACTAGGTACCTAAAAATAAATGATATATTCTTATGTTATCATTGCCTGTAGCCATATCACTGTGGCGACCAATCACATCAGATCTTGAAAGCTAAGCAGGGTTGGTCCTGGTTAGTACTTGAATGGGAGACTACCTGGGAACACCAGGTGCTATAGCCTTGGGAGAAAGACTTGGTAAACCACACCCCTCTCTCCCAAAAAACTAGCCATTGAAAACCCCACGAATAGCAGAGAAACTGTTACAATACTGTTTCAACTGTTATACATAGGGTCTATATGAGTCAGACGCTGACTCAAGGGCACCTAACAACAACAAGCTGCCATAATTGTTAGGTTCTACTGGCCAAGATTTTTTAAATAGGGCCAAGTAAAAAACTTCCTGTTCATTTACTAGTGGTGTGTGTGTGTGGGGGGGGCGGGTTGTGTCTGTCTGTCTTTGTCATACAAGGGAGAAGTTTAGGTTTAGGATATTTAGGAGATTTCCTATACGCCTAACCCTGAATTCTTTTCTTGATTGGGAAGTGACAAAATAAATACATCTAAGGGCATCATATTGAAATGTATTATCTCTCTTTCATTACTGTAATTTCTTTGCCTGATTGTCATAGCTAGAGTCTCTTGAATTTTGGACTCCAACAGGGTGCAATTGACTGCCTGTTTCCCAAGTGCAGAGAATAGTTCAGATTTATCAAAGTTGTTTTTGAATGAAAGCATTATCCTTTGGATAATGTCTTCAGAGAATACCATTATTTTTATTTTTAGAATTATTATTAAGTCACAAGTAAGTTCCAAACCAAATAACATGCAAAGGTTAATTCTAAATGACAGTTTATCAGTTGTCTAGTTACTTTCAGATTCAGAATCTCTTCTTAATCACCAGATATACAACTTGAGATTTCATGTTTTGTCCTAAAAAAACATGTTAACTTAAATCACTAGAGCTGTGACAACAGCAACAATAAAAGTTTGTTTGCCAGTTGATGCTACTCTTTCTATTACCAAAATTGGAAATGCACATGTGTTGTATTAATTTATAGTTTGGTGACAAAAGAAGAAAACATAATTTTATAAACATCTCTATTTTCTTCATATATTTAATGAATATGTATGGTTCTCAAAAGAGCCCACATAAATAATTTCAGTAACTTGTTGACTCCTGCAAAGGCCACATAAATGAAGACACTCAGGGAATGGCTTGGTCTCTGTTGAACACATTGTAGCTTGCTTCTTTCATTCTATTTGATGAGGACTTTTCCTAATTGATAAAGACCAAGATACATGGGAAAAGTGTTATAGAAGTGAACTTCTACTAATTGATGATCCTGCTTTTTGGATAACTGCTTTCTGGTAATATAGGACCAATGAGTAAGTTTTCTTTGATCAAAGTTCTCAAAGACAATCAGGGGCATTAGTTTTTCTAGGAAAACTAGTATTAATTATTTTCCGATTATATCATAATCTTTCATAACAATGGGGCATCAGGAAATAATTACTATATGCTTACTGGGTATAGGACATTTTTTATGTACTGAAGATTCAACATTGGAAAGTGAGACAAATCTTGTCTCACTTTTGAACTGGTTGGGAAAGCTAGACAAGAGACAACATAAATGAGATTGAATTTTACATTAGATAGTGGTAAACCATATAAAGAGAAATAAAAGGGACTGTCACTTTAGGGGGGTGGCAAACATTACAGCTTTAGTGAAGTCAGAGTGGCTTAGCTGCAGAGAAATCGTTAAACAAAGGTTTGAAGGAGACAAAGGAGTAAGCTATGCAGATACTGAAGACAGGAGTGTCCAGATGGTAGTAATCATATGCAAAGGTCCTTAGAAAAGCCCATATTGGGAAGTTTAAGAATGAAACATGACTTTGAACATAGACATAGCGCAGAGAACATTTGATTAAGTCAATATTAGGCTTCAAGATATTTAAAGTTATTCCATATACATTATGGTCTAATTCAGTAATAGTACTCTTGCTTTACCACAGATGGTTGTTAGGTGCCATCGAGTCAGCATCCAACTCAGCGACCTTACGTACAACAGGAGAAATACTATTGTGCTTCTCTGCTATTCATAGAGTTTTCAATGACAGATTGATTTTTCGGGGGAAGGGGGAGTGGGTTACTGGATCCTTCTCCAAAGCCTACAGTATCTGGTGTTCCCAGGTGGTCTCCCATCCAAGCGCTAGCCAGGCCCAACCCGGCTTAGTTTCCAAGAGCTGATGGGATTGGATGCCACAGTGATATGGCTGTAGGCTTATCACAGGTAGAATGCTTGAATTTGACACGAATATTATGCATCACTTACTGAAATGAGATGATATGCTTACTATATAGGTTTCTATATTATTTCTAGCCTTATTTTTCTTATATTAATACTTTAATTGATTGTGAATAGCTTTTGGATATAAGATTGAACATTTTCTCTATTCTCTCCAAGCTGTGTGCAGAAAATCATTCACCAATCCCTCTTCCTTCATTTTTGCTATGCTGAATAGTTTTACTATTAGTTTTACTAATGTTGTTAGGTGTTGTTAGGTACTGTTGTTGTTAGAACAAAACACTACCTAAAGCTGTGCTATGCCGGACACTATTGTCAGTGCTTCTTTGCTATTCATAAGATTTTCAATGGCTGATGGTTTTGGGAGCGGTGTACTCATCCTTCTCCCATGCCTACAGCACCGAGTATTCCCAGGCAATCTCCCATCCAAGGACTAACCAGGAGGAACCCTGCTTAGCTTCCAAGATCGGACGCCAGGGTGGTATGGTTGTAGGCTATAGTTTTACTAATAGTTACCTTATTGCCAGTTTACTAAAAAAAATTTAGGGAGTAGCCAGTTGCGGTGGTTCACGCATGTAATCCCAGTGGCTTGGGAGGCAGAGGCAGGAGGATTGCAAATTTGAGACCAGAGGCAGTCTAGTTAACTTAGCGAGACCCTGTCTCAAAAAAGTAAAAAAAAAAAAAAAGGGGGGGGGGGCGG